>JBBPBX010004805.1:0-17443 GCA_038048925.1 Garcialebias charrua
TCGGCCAAACGCTTTAACTGTCTCCATCAACTCTTCAACATCAGCAACACTGGTGTCCATGGGAACGTCACTCACAACAACTGCATAAGCTGGATTTACAGTTGATTCACTGCACCAGGTCTGAAGCTCTAATAGTGGCAGTGGGAGGGATGAGTGAGCCATTGTGGTATGATTTTAGTCCTTCTAGCCTTGATTGTAGTACAGTTACTCGGTCTATGATCCCAGCGGTGCCTCCATTTTATGTAACCACTGTTCACGTTTACCCTATGAACAGCGCCCAGTTTCTCTGACCTACACTCTATGAAATACTTCACAATATGAAATAAGTGTGTTATTTGGTGACAGCCTATGCTGTAAATAGAGTGTGTAACTGAGCCCAATATCAAAACTAGATAAATCCAGCTAAAATCTAAATGACATGCAAATTTAACATTATACTAAATACGGAAGGAATAGGAAAAATAGTAAAGTTGAAAAAACATACCAGTTTAATAAACTGTACTGGTCAGTAGGGCAATGCACATTAGAGCACAGTTAAACATTTAGTACAGTTAGTGCAACCAAACTGTCTCAGAACTGTACAAAACAACCCCTCAAACAGAATACATATAACAACAACAAAAAATCAGCAAACAAGGTTGAATGAATGAACCACACTTTTCAGTCTCAAAACTTCAGCAGGCAATGCTGAATGAATGAACCACACTTTTCAGTCTCAAAACTTCAGCAGGCAATGCTGAATGAATTAACCACACTTTTCAGTCTCAAAAAATCAGCAGGCAAGGCTGAGTGAATTAACCACACTTTTCAGTCTCTTGACTTAACAAAGCAGTCAGTTAGCTCTAAAACGTTGCAGGCCTGAAGGGACTCAGTGAGATATCATCCTCAGAATAGCAGTTCCAGAGATGGCGGCTCCCAGAACAACAGCGAGGAATGGGTTACTCACCCCCACCATGGATTACCAGTTTGGAATAACGGCAATGAAACTGCTCCAACTTCAGTCCAACGGCACTTTCCTGTTCACGAGCGTGGTTTGGGTCAGCAGCTCCACTTCCAAGCAATACGCTGAGCGTGGTCCGGTTCAGTGGCTCCAGAAAACAGACAAAAACGTCCAGGGAAAAGTTTTGTAGCTTCAATGTTAGCTAAAACAAAAAGTCCCAGCGGTATTGATCCAAACCTGTTCATCAACGGCTGCCCACCAACTCTCTCTCACACCTCCAGCAGCGCTTTTTCCCCCAGACCCTCACAGCCAATCAAATTGCATAAACACTGTCACCCCAGATCTTTACAGCCAATCAAATTACTTAAACGCTCTCACCCCAGACCACCACAGCCAATCAAATTGCTTAAACTTGATTTTGCCCTCGACAGACCAGCAGGGTAGCAACAAGTGAAACGATGCATTTACTGGCAGTGGTAAATAACAGTTACTAACAAAAACGCTACATTTACTGGGTGTTTTAAGCCAATTGAAAATACTTGTACATACTATAATGTTAAGGACTTTTACAGTGTGTAAAACCTCCAATATGTGAGTGCAAAACATTAGCCAGATTAAGTAAAAGGCGATTATTACTGTTTAAAGTAAAAAGGCCTACAATGCATTGCATGTAAGAACATGTTTAAGGTGTGTAGGAAAAAAGAGTTATACTGTATATGTATAACCCAAGGGGTTACATATATATAGTATATATATATATATATATATTTTTATATATATATATATATATATATTTATATACTATATATATAAATACGTAAATAAACAAACAAACACATAAATAAATAAATACAGAAATAAATAAAAAACTGAAAATATACTGTTATGTAACATATAGTGTATCTTTTTTGACTTGTTTGTTTTCCCCCCAAAAAAAAGGTGTTGTGTTTTTTGTCAAGGCCATTGTATAATATAAATATGTGTGAGGAAGCCATATTGGATCTTCTTCTTCTTTCGGCTGCTCCCTTCTTCAAGTGTCGCCACAGCAAACTAAGTCGCACGAAGATTTGACAATTATTTTTATGTCAAATGTCTTTCCTGACACAACCACAGACCACCGAGCTACCACAGCCCTCTGTGTGGAGCAGAGAGCTGCTATATCTAAGGTGCCCGGGGAAGCAGTCAAGGGCTCAGAGTGGGGTAAATGAGGGTGGAGGCAGGTGAGGGTGCATCACCTATCCTACCCACATTTTGATGTTGCTGGTACTGGGAGCTGAACCACTGACCTTAAAATCACAGATCCACTTCTAACCTCTGCGCCACCACTCCCTAGGCAGCCATATTGGATATTGTGTGTGAAATGACCATTTTGGATATGCTTACTATACAACATGGCTGAGAGAAGTGTAAAAAAAAAAAAAGGATTTTCTAATCAAATTTATTTCATTGTTAAATTCTTAAAATATAAAATAAAAATATATATTCTAAATGTGTTGGAAATGTGGCAAATATTTTTTAAAGGGATTTTATTACAAAAAAAATCTATAAAAATTTAATTGAACCTTCTGTGGAGAAATATCCCAAAACTATTAAATAAAGTAGCATTTCATTTACTTTGGCAGTCAGACCTCTGACTGGGGACGACTTTTTCCCAGACTTAACTGTTTTCCAGTTGCAAGTTGGAAGAACAAAATATATACTACAAGCTGACAACATTATGTAAACAACCATACAATATAGCTACAACTATACAATATACAAACATATACCTATATAACATTCAACTATACTTCTTTATATTTTATGCATAAAAACACTAGCAGCAGGTTCATTAATACAATGTACGTTTGACAAGATATAAACAAAAGTGAAAATAAAAAGCTGAGCACTGACGCTATCACGTCTTTCATGTGCAAAACAGCAATATTAGCGTTTATCAAAGTCAAAGTCAACTTTATTGTCAAAACTGCGATATGTACAGGACATACACAGGATTGAAATTGCATTTCTCTCAGACCCACGGTGCAACAATAACCATTTAAACATTAAAACATTTAATAAGCATAAGCATAAAATGAAATAATAAAAGTGTAATACTGTCCTGAGTTTTTGCATAGTAGTATAAAAATATAAAAGTATATCTCTAAAATAAAATGAATGTTCTGACATTAACATTTGTAATAAAGTGACAAAGCAGCATATGAAGTTTATGTACACAGTACTGTATATGTATGAGGTATTTGATATTGGTATAGAGGTAAAGTGACATATGCAATTTGGCTAGTAAAAAGAATATATATATCAGCAGTAGTGTGGATATAAAAAGTAGTGTAAATGTAAAGGTACATGTAAACAGTAGTGATTAATGTAAACAGTAGTGATAAATGTAAACAGTAGTAATAAATGTAAACAGTACATGTAGTGATAAATGTAAACAGTAGTGACTATAGACAGTAATGTAATACAAACAGTAGTGCAAATATGAGAAGTAGTGCAAATTGAATGAGCACATGACCGTGAGTTGAGTGAATAACCCGTTTTGATGATACAGAGTCCAGTGTTAAAATCTTTGTGTTGTGTGGTAATGTGTGAAAGTTTTTTGTGTTAAGGCAGTACAAGTGGGAGGGGAGGCAGAGCAGGCAGAGTGTTTAGCATCCTGACTGCCTGATGAACAGAGCTGTCTCTCAGTCTGCTGGTTCGAGCCTGGAGACTCCTCAGTCTCCTCCCTGATGGCAGCAGTCTGAAGCAGCTGTGTAGTGGGTGTGTGGGATCACCTGCCATGCAGAGGGCTTTCCGAGTGAGGCGGTTGCTGTGTAAGTCCTGTAGTGAGGGGAAGGAGGTGCCGACGATCTTCTCAGCTGCTCTCACGATGCGCTGGAGGCTCTTGCGGCAGGATGCAGTACATGCACCAAACCACACAGTGATGCAGCTGGTCAGGACACTTTCTATGGCACCTCTGTAGAAGGTGCACATGATGGGGGTTGAAGCTCCAGCCCTTTTCAGCTTGCGGAGAAAGTAGAGGCGCTGGTGAGCCTTCTTGGCCAGTGCTGCAGTGTTCCTGCTCCAGGACAGGTCCTCTGAGACGTGCACTCCCAGGAACTTGGTGCTGTCCACTCTCTCCACTGTGGTGCTGTTGATGGTCAGAGGGGCATGTTGGGCATCCCTCTTCCTGAAGTCCACAACAATCTCCTTTGTCTTCTCCACGTTGAGAGTGAGATTGTTGTGTCCGCACCACAAGGCCAGGCGGCTCACCTCGTTCCTGTAGTCCGTCTCATCGTTGTTGCTGATGAGACCCACCACTGTTGTGTCGTCCGCAAACTTGATGAAGTGGTTGGAGCTGTATGATGGTGTGCAGTCGTGTGTTAGCAGGGTGAATAGAAGGGGGCTCAGCACACATCCTTGTGGGGCCCCTGTATTCAATGTGATGGTGCTGGATGTGTTACTCCCGACCCGTACTGCCTGTGGTCTCCCGGTCAGGAAGTCTAGCAGCCAGTTACACATTGAGGTGTTCAGCCCCAGACTGTCCAGTTTAAGGATGAGCTGTTGGGGGATGATGGTGTTGAATGCCGAGCTGAAGTCAATGAACAGCATTCTAACATAAGAGTCCTTCGTGTCCAGATGTGTGAGAACTGTGTGGAGGGCAGAGGAGATGGCATCGTCGGTTGAACGATTAGGCCAATATGCAAATTGGAAGGGATCCAGGGAGGCAGGGAGGACAGATGTGATGCTTTTCATGACTAGCCGTTCGAAGCACTTCATCAGGATGGGGGTGAGTGCTACTGGACGATAGTCATTGAGGCAGGAGGGCGTTGCCTTCTTTGGGACAGGGATGATGGTGGTGGCTTTGAAACAGGTGGGGACGATGGCCTGACTCAGTGAGATGTTTAAAGATGTCTGTGAAGACCGCTGCGAGTTCCCTTGCACAGTCCTTCAGCACACGACCAGGTATGTTGTCAGGACCAGAAGCTTTCTGGGCGTTGATCTTGATGAATGATCGCCTTACGCTGTCTGAGGACAGCGCCAGCACCTGGCCATCAGGAGAGGGGGGGAGTTTTTGTGCAGGTGTGCTGTTACATGCCTCAAACCGAGCAAAGAAGTCATTCAGTTCATTCAGCGTAGAGGTTGTGCTGTCACAGGTCTGGGGATGGTTTGTAGTTTGTGATGGTCTGTATTCCCTGCCACAGACTCCGTGTATCCTTGCTGTCCTTGAAGCGATGAGCTATCTTCCTGGAATACTGCTTCTTGGCCTATCTGATGCCCTGGGACAGGTTGTTTCTGGCTGCCCTCAGGCCCACCTGATCTCCCGCTGTGAAGGCGGTGTTCCTGGCTCTCAGGAGTCTGTAAACCTCTGCTGTCAGCCATGGCTTCAGATTTGATGGTCTCGAGGTTGGTTACATTATCAATACACTTGGTGATGTATGAACATACATTTATGTGTGAGTCAGCCATATTGAATTTTAGGCAGGGGCAGCTATAGGGGCAGCCATATTGAATGTTATGCAGGAGGCAGCCATATTGAATTTAATTCAGTGGCAGCCATATTCAGTTTTATGCAGGGGCAACCATAGATATCATATATAAACAGGCAACCACTCGCTGCAGCAAACAGAAAGAGGCGTGGACAGACCAGTGGCCATATTGAATTTTATGCAGGAGTCAGCCATATTGAATTTTATGCAGGGGCAGCCATATTGAATTTTATGCAGGGGCAGCCATATTGAATTTTATGTAGGAGTCAGCCATATTGAATTTTATGCAGGGGCAGCCATATTGAATTTTATGCAGGAGGCAGCCATATTGAATTTTATCTGAGGCATGTTATTCTTCAACCTTCAATATGACTGAGAGGAATATTGACAAAATATAGTACAATTTTCAATAAAATAAAATAGAATAATGGTCATTTGGCTTTATTTGACTCTTATTTTTAAGAAAACAGCTGACATATTGAGTCATTGTTTGCCTTTATTTACTGCCAGGAACAGACTTGCTGTATTGCGCACTGGTTTATGTTTGACTTTTTCATTTAAAGTACTGATAACATATTGTGTAATGTCAGTAATGGTTATAATCACTATGTCTACTACACATGCAGTTTTGTCCAACCCTTCCCCTCTGCCACAAACACACAAAGCACTAAAGTACAGTACTGTAGTCTGTTTGTCGCAGCACCTGGGGGAAAGCTGAGCCTGCTTTCACCTTTCACCTCCACAGGTGGAATGGCACCTTGGGGAGGGCTGACTGTATGGAGGCTGTGAGTCGTAAGCCTCTATAGCTGCAACATGGGAATGGAAAAATCGATGGGAACCTGGGGAGGAGCAACAGGCTGTGATGGGAGAGGACAGCAGCAGCATGTTCCCTCTGGATCAGACTTTTCCACATGGACCGGGATGCAGCTCCGATTTAGTAACGTGTTGTTGTTGTTGTTTTTCACTCTCAACCTTGTTTTACTTTGACAAAGATTCTGTGAGAACGTGTTTCAGCTCAGGTTGATAAAGCACCAGAGGGCAAAGATATTACGCTCGATATGAAACCAACGTGTCCAATGAGGATAATCTGTAGTCCCTCTGCCTCGTTGGGTTTCATAAACCATCACTTTGTCTCAAACACCAGACAATAGGCTGAAGATATGAGAATGAAAAGGCCTCGGTGTAATGAAAGCGAAGGATGGTGTTTGTTTTCTTATTATACTGGGTCAGCCTCTCTCCTTTCTCAATGTGATAGAGAGCATAATAATGGTGAAGGATAAGAGGAATAGACATGCATAAGGTATAAAAGAGACACTTCTGAAACGTTTCCTCGTGCGTGAGCTTGTGTTCCTGGGTGTGTGAATACTTTAATTAATTAATTTAAGCTGCTGACAAGGTGAGACCACATTGTTACAATATGGTTGTTTGTTATTTATTAGCTTTGAGATTTTGGAGAAAAGCTAATTTATGCATGTGACTTTTGTGTAGAAATATGTTTTATTGTGTTGGCTTTCCATTTATCATTGGCTTTTCAGTTAAAATGAGAAATAATCTTGTTTTGGTGATAAGGCGACAATGCTGAACAAGTCTGTGTTACAGTTACTGTATATGGAAAGAGCAAAGATGTTATTACAAAATATTTATGTACAGCATTGCAAGGTGTTTGCAAAACTTGTTACGTATCTGTTCAAGATTTGTAGATTGTACTAAATTAACATTCTGAAAACCTTTTGCCTCTTAATGTAGGATACAGCACAGAAACATCCCGTACAGTACTGTGGAAAAGTTTTAAAACACATCTAGTTTTCTATATTATTTACCTAAAGATGTTATTATTTATTTATTTATTTAATTTTGGATGCTTTCATTATTCATTTTACATCTACCGGTAGATAACCATGGTGAATGAGAATCACTGTATGTTCCCCCAAAAAAATATAAAAGTTAAAGAAAGCATGAATTGAATTTAAGCACTGATGCAAAAATAATAATAATGATAATAACGAATTTTTAAAAAACCTGCTTGTTTGGATCGAAAACACAAACAAGACTCCGGATGACTCAGGACTTTTGCACAGTACCATATTTCAAAGGCTTTTAGACCTTTTTTATTTTCCAACTTGAACCTGTAGCATTAGTTGGCCCTGTATATGAACTTAGCCCTGTACTGACTTTAAATGCTACCACCTTATGTTGTACCTGATGATGCAAACATCCTCAGTCTAATGAGATTATTTATTTAAATCTAAATCACATTACAAATGAATGACTGAATTTACAATCTGTCATTTTACTGAGCATTTTGTCGTTCATATCATGGCACTAACTGTGGTTTTACAGTAGCTGCTATGATGACACCATCTCCCTTGTGTAGCCTCTTGCTGCTCCTCCTGCTTGCTGTTAACCTGAAAGGTGAAGTACTGTATATCACTTTGACTACATAGATCATGGGTCTGCAACCTTTTACATCAAAACAGCCATTTCTTCCCTTCACTTACTGAACAAAATGTGTCTAGAGTCGCAACATCTGCTACAACGGTGATTATCAACTGATGGCTCATGGGCCACTTCAGATTCATACAAAGGGTTTTTTGCTTCAGCCAGTGGGGTTGATTTTATAAAACAAAAATTATATAATGAATTTTAACATTTATTAATAATTTTACATTTTAGGACTAAAAAAATACCACATTCATGTAAGCAAGGGGAAAATATGTTTCAAATTTTAACCCTGAACTCTGCAGATTTATATGAGTCTTCCTTTTATTTTTGGAAAAATACAAATAATTATGTACAGTATCCCACTTTAACATGATAAATATTAGGCAATTTTCTTGGATGTGCAATTGTGACGTGTTAAAAATTTAATTCAAATTTTGTATTTACTTTAACTTTAATTAGGTCTATCTATCTATCTACTGTAGATAGATAGATAGATAGATAGATAGATAGATAGATAGATAGATAGATAGATAGATAGATAGATAGATAGATAGATAGATAGATAGATAGATAGATAGATAGATAGATAGATAGATAGATGATAGATAGATAGATAGATAGATAGATAGATAGATAGATAGATAGATAGATAGATAGATAGATAGATAGATAGATAGATAGATAGATAGATAGATAGATAGATAGATAGATAGATAGATAGATAGATAGATAATAATAGATAGATAGATATCGATTAATTAATCATTCACTATATTTCTTCTAGGCAATTGACATTCCAAATTCTGGTTGATTTGACAGAAAGACACCAATTTATGGCTGGAAGTTGAAAAATTAAGTTGCTAAAACTAATCAACATTATTTTTTCCAAGTTTTAGTTTGTTTTTTGTTTTCAACATTTGCAGGAAAACTGCTAAAACTTGTCATTTCTCTTTACTGTGGGTATAAAAACTAATGAATTTACCCTGATGCATGCTCAATAATCCAGGTAGAAAAATCCAAAAAAGCTAAGTCTGGTCCTCTGGACATTCAAAAAACAAAACAAAACAAAGCAAAAAAACTGTAGAAACGTTTCGTCTTTCGTCCGAAAGACTTCCTCAGTCTGAGAAGCTGTGTTCAGCTCAGTCTTATAAATAGCACCCTCCCACAGTGGATCAACCAGTTGGCTGATGACAGCCGAAACCAGCTGCTCACATGATCAAGGAGGACCATCAGCCTGACGATGGATCGTTAACACCCTGATGGTTGTTTGCTATTCACAGAGGGCTGAGTGATACTAGCAATAACAGCATTGTAAGTGGGGGACAGTTGAACCCGGAGGCCTCCACCTCTGTTTAATGATGGACGGTTTCTTTTCACAAAGATGGCCTCCTTTACTCCTCTCTCAAACCATTGTTCCTCTCTATCAAGGATGAATAATAATAATAATAATACTGTAATGAATTCAATTTATAACGCACTTTTCATTAGTGAAAATCTCAAAGTGCTACACACATTGAATGCTACACACATTCATACACAGTAGCGGCAGACTACCATGCAAGGTGCTTTCCAGTCCTACCGGGAGCAACTCGGGGTTAAGGCCGAGATACACTCGAGCGTCCTCACGATACGCCTATACGCAGCGTACGTACGTCAAGGCAAAAGCGTAGCCCCGCGTAGCCCCTCAGGGCATGTACGCGCAAAGCTTTTTTTTTACGTCCGCGTGCGCGATACGCGGTGTCTGACCATAAACTTCCCCGGCGCCGGACTGTTTTGTATGTTACACAAATGAAATAAATTCCCCTTCTTTATCGCTGATCGGGCCTTTTCTTTTGTTTTTTTGCCTAAAGTCAAGTAATCACTTCTTCCTCCGTTCACTCCATGAATGAAATGAATGAATTCAGGTCCTACCTGGGTGCGCGATGTTTTAAATATCCCTGGTGGGCTGTGTGCTGCAGGAAAAGCACTCCCTGTTATTATTTTTATTTCTGAGAGAACTTTTTACAACATATATAGTAGAAACACTGCATGAACACCGCAGAAGTCTGAGCGAGCTGCTCATGATGCATTCTCGAGGTTTCACTTCCGATCGGGGGACGACTGCCATTACCACTACGCCATGGCCGCCTGTGAGTAATCATTTCAGATAAGAACAGTCTGCAGATGGGCTCAGCTCGGCTCCATCTGAATGCACACAGAGACCTCTGGGGGGGGGGACAGTTTCAGAGGGTAAGATGTGAACATCTTCATCCCTGAAAGAGTGACCGCTGGCCTGGAGATGAGTGTAGACCGCAGAGTCCTGACCTGATGATGTTGATCTTCTGTGCTGGTCCATCCTTTTGGCCAGTGGCTGTTTAGTTTCCCCGATATAAGACTGATCACAGCCCTCCTGACACTGAACAGCATACACAATATTACTCTGTGCTGGGGGACTGGATCTTTGGGATGAACCTAGCCTGGTTAAAACCAGACCCTGTCCTTCACTTCGCTTCAGACAAGGAAGGGAAATGAGAATTGAGCGGAGCTGTGCAGGAAGGCGAGGGCCAGGCTAGGATGAACCAGTCTTTGCCGTAATGTATTTTGGGGTTTAAAAGCCACTGGGACGTTGTGTTTAGAAAATAAACGTCTCAATGTCTCTGAAACTCCCGCAACATACGGAATGACCACTGGTCTGGGTCTGGGTTCCTTCTTTTCACCTGATGGCTGGCTGGAGTCCTGTTTGGGTTTCTTCTCTGCTTTCAGGAAGGCCCAGTTAGGATATCCACATTTCTCTAGAGCCTGTTTTGTGTGTGATTTCTCCTTCTGTCTGGCTCCTGCGTTAGTGGGGACGCTGTCTGCTCTGTGGTACAGAGTCCTGATGACTCCTAACTTCTTGTTTTTTGAATGTCCAGAGGACCAGACTTAGCTTTTTTGGATAATGAATTTACATTTTGCATTACGTTTGGTCAAAGCTCCAAGGAGCCACAGACCAAGGACCACAGAGCCATGTGTGGCCCCAGAGCCGCAGGTTGCAGACCCCTGACATAGATCTTCGTATACATATTCACATTTTATCAGGAACTGAATGCGTCTCTAAATTAAAATATAAAGCTGCACAGGACACCACCATTTTTTTTTCCTCCAATAAATAGTGACTTGTCTGCATGTCTCAGGTTTATCTGGGGACAGAATCGTTGGGGGCTCAGTGGTTCAACCTTACTCCATCAAGTATCAGGCCTCCCTCCAGTACATCAACACCCACTACTGTGGAGGAATCCTCATTCACCCACAGTGGGTGGTGTCTGCCGCCCACTGCTGGAAGCCGTAAGTTATTGCAGCTCTTCAGCTCTTTCACTCAAATGTAATGTTTGAATTTTTTTTTTGATTGTCTGCTATTTAAACTTTATGTGGCAGAAACACAAAACAGTCATGATCAGTGAAAAGTTGTATCAGTCTTAGGTATTGAACTCTTCTGTGTATTTGCAGGACTCAACAGATGAAAGTGGTCCTGGGCGAATTCAACCTCTTAGTAGTCGAGGGATTTGAGCAGACGTTTGACGTCATATTTAGCATCAAAAATCCTGCCTTCAACAACTGGATGCTTCTCAACGACATCATGCTGTTGAAGGTAAGAGCCCACCATGAAAATGTGGCAAAAAGTTGTTTTATTACAGACAACTTGATTGATAGGAATTTTAAACACCTTCACCTTAAATAAGAAACACACAAAAGAGACAAGAATTAAATTTAACACTGATCATAAACTTTGCAAAGTGGGAAATTGCTTTCAATGCACCTTTGAAACAAGTTTCAAAACGTGTTGCCAGCAAAGTCCAATTTGGTCAGCCGCTTCGTGCCTTTTTATTCAAGATAGAGGCGGAGTTGATGAGTAACACAGTATCTCTGACACTTTCACAGATAAAACCAGCGTGAAGTCATGTTTCCGTTCAAACAGGAACATCATATCAAAACATTGTTTATTCATGAGCAAAACTTAAGGACTTGTCTGTTCTGCATCCAAGAAAAACAACATGTGTGTACTTCAGATAAAGTGTTGATGTGAACAGAGAACTTTGATTGTAGTAAGCTAAGGTTTTTTTGTCAGAGTACATTAAAGTAATAAGTTTAATATGATAAATGTTGAATTTCTCTATCATTGATCTCAATTTATAATCCGAGTTGTAGAATAAGACCCCAAAGTAGGTCTACTGTATGTCACATCCTAATGTCATGATTATTAGTGGCCCCCATCTGAACACTTTCTAGATGTGCCCCTGATCAAACGAGCAATAAAGTAAAACGCTGCTTTCAGTTGTTGCCATTTTAAGACGACTAACTGAATGTTTTGTTCTCTTTGGATCAGTTGGATCGTCCAGCTGTCATCAATGAAAAGGTGGAACCAATCTCTCTGCCAGATGCAAGCACTCCCCCTTTGCCAAACTTCGCTCCGTGCACCGTCAGTGGCTGGGGTGTGACGTGGATGTATGGCAACACTCTTTCCTCTGAACTGATGTCCGTAGATGTGAGTTACTACAGTGACTGCTGGAGTTTCTACTACTTTGGGGTCACAAGCAACAACATCTGTGCTGGTTCTCCTATTGGAAATAAAGATTCTTGTCAGGTGAGACATGGTGTCTAAAGGAGAGAGGTTTTTCTTTAGGCTCTTAATCACACGGTTCCAAAATACAGTAAGTGCAATTTACATCTGCAGCAGGCAACACAATGAGTTGTTTTTAAGTAAAAATTCTGCATGTATGATATTTTTAAGGCAACAGGGGTCAATGAAATGTGAACATGCTGAAGATCCTTTACTTAAAAATAACTGCCCGCTTTTATACTTTCAAAGCACTCACTGATACAAAATAAATAAATAAAATAGGGATGGGGCAGATCCGATCCAGTATCGGTATCGGTATCCGATACCAGCATAATTTAAGTATCGGATATCGGATCCAACCTGCCGATATTTCCGATCCAGCTTCAAAGAGCACTTGTGTTCCATCATATTCTGTGACTGCCGTCTTAACATTATGTGAGTTAAAACCAATGAAGACACTCACAACAGGAAACTCACAAACTTTAACAGTATAGTCTTTATAGTATAGAAAACATTCCAAAATACACATAACTTTATAGTCTCAGTACAAATATTTCATTATACAGATTCACATACCTGAACAGTATCGGATCGGAAAAGTATCGGTATCGGTCGATACCCAATTCTTAAGTATCGGTATCGGATCGGAAATGAGAAATGTGGATCGGTGCATCCCTAAAATTAAACACCCTCAGTGAATGGTTTGATCTGAATGTGATTTGGTGAGGCGAGGTAATGGTATCTCAGGAGCTTGCATAGTAGGCACCAGTAGGCATAAGTTGTGGCATCATGAGTGGAACATCGGGTGTTATCAGGGAGTTACCTGAATGTCCAACAGTCGGTCTAAACAGTGAGCGGTGGTCAAAAGACACAGGATGCCCCGTGGACAAAACATCTACAAGCACTTACCAGCCCTTCACAGAGTTTGATGGAGGCTGCACCATACATTTTCATGAGGCCTGTTGGACGTACTGTGCATTTGCTCTGCATGTGGGGTGCACAGAGCGTGGCCCAGTGTTAACACCAATGGGTATGTGAAGGGACCCACAAATGTGAAGGTTCAGGTTGCCCGATATCCAGGGAGGATTGTTGTATTGTGTGCCAAACGTTACAGAACCCCATGATACCTGCTTCTGCCATCAGGACTGAGGTACTGAACTGTTTAACAACACCCAATGTCATCTTACACCGTGTCTCAACAACTGGCATCAGCTGTGGTTTACAGACTTATGCATTGGCAGTCATTAAAACCAAACCAGAAACAGCTGAATTTGGGCTGGAGTCACAAACAAGCAGTGGTGGAGAAAGTACTCAAACACTGTACTTAAGTACGGTAAAAGTACAAAAAACTGACAAAAATGTACTTTAGTTTAGTAGAAGTACCACCTTAACGTTTTTACTTGCGTAAAAGTAAATAAGTACTTGCTTTTAAAAATACTTGAAGTATCGAAAGTAAAAGTACTTGCTGAATGTATTACCTAACGTCTACAATATCATTAAGTGTGCGTGTTGTATGTATATTTTCTGCAATACATTAATAGTGTTGTGTCATTTTAAACAACAATGCTGCAGATAATGCATGTTTTTATTGTGTTTACTCTGTGACACAGTTCACACTTGGACTTGTGATTCTGTGCGTCAGGATTTCAGGGATGACATGCAGAGTTAAATGACATTAAGCAAAAAAAATATATATTTATATAAAAAGAAAGAGGAATGATTTTACCTTTGAAAGTTTTTAACACAAAGCAAAACCAATGCATCATTGTAACTGCAGTAAACACATTGAAGTAAAAGTTGTCTGCCTGAAAAAAGGAGCATTAGACCTAACAAAGGAACATCTGATCATTTCAACTCCAGTTTAACATCAACTCTAGTTAAAATACTGTCTAGTCAGTCTTTCAATAGTCTATCAATAATCTTTCAATAGTCTTTCAATAATATGTCAATAGTCTTTCAATAATATGTCAATAGTCTTTCAATAATATGTCAATAGTCTTTCAACAAGGTCATGGGTGGTGTGCGTATCTTCTGGCTGACTCCACAGTGGAATCCATTTTGTGTGTGTTAGTGGTGATGTGGGTGCTCCCAGTTTAATAACATACTGTATATACTAGAATATACATCATTGGTCCAGCTCTTCTTGAAGGTGGGTCTAACGTTACTTGCCCACTTTGCAGTGATTCAATGGACCAACTCCCCTCTCACCATTGATTACTTTCAAACTAATGAACAAAAAAAACAAAAACAACGTGAATGTAGTAACGTGTAACACAATACATTATATAAATGTAGTGTAGTAGGAAGTACAGATACTTAATGTAAAATGTAGTAGAGTAAAAGTTGAAAGTAGCCACGTTTAACTCTACTTAAGTAAAGTACAGATACGTGAAAAATGTACTTAAGTACAGTAACAAAGTACTTGTACTTATTACATCCCACCACTGCAAACAAGAGGCATGGACTGACGATGAGTGGTGTCAGCTTGAATCGCTCTTCTGCTTTATCAAAAAGGACCATTGTGTGCACAAGCTGCACTGTCGAGAAGAGAGGGCCATGTCACAGCATCATGGTGTGTGGATCACCTCAGACTGGGGGGAGCCTGACTGCTCAGTGCTACGTCAGTGACATCCACATGTTTTACTGCTCCTGAGACAGCACCGAGGTCCAGTTTTTCAGGTAACTCCTGTTCATATGGAACACCAAAATAAGTAAGCCATCATTGAAAACACAATTATGAAATAAAATAATAAAAATGATTGTTTTCTTATTTCATAATGTTTCATTTATTTATTTAATTTTCAGCATTTTGCTGTTCCGTATGTTCACACACAGGAGTGTGTCTATGAACGGACTGGGACTTGTTGAGGTCTTCCTGGGTGCAACCAGGTCCTCCAATCTTTCCCAAACACGTGAAATCAGCTTGGATGTCAACTCCAATCTTGTGCCAATTTGCTGGATCTTGAGAGATAGTTACAAACCCTGAGGGCCACCGTGCCAAAGGAGAGGATAAAACCTCTTTATGTCTTTGTTCTGCACCAAACTGTTGCTTTTGTTCAGGCCTACGGGGTGTCACACCCTACTGACATGCGACCTGCAGAGTGCCTGAACTGCCAACAGTGTTCATTACAGTCTATCACCTTTAACCATGCAGTTTCATTTTGTTTTACTGCTCTCCATGGGTGTTAAACTTTATTTTCATCAGTAAATGTATAACTGGGTGGAAAACTTAACACACACAAAAAATCTGATTTTATGCTACAACTGCTCCTTGCATGCCAAAATTGTGTTGCACAGCTATAATAAACCTCTCACTCTGACTCTCCCCAGGGTGATTCAGGAGGACCGCTTGTCTGCAATGGTAAACTGGAAGGCATCGTGTCTTGGGGCATTGGCTGTGGCATTCCTGAATACCCTGGTGTCTATGCAAAGGCCAGAAACTACTACTCGTGGATCAAATCGGTCATCGATAATAATTAAAAAATGACTTCACTCGCAGCAAAGACCATTGTCAGAAATATTTCAATAAATTGTGATGGACTGGAATTAATGAGTGTTTTTAAACCTCTTTTGTTCAAATTTAAGCAAATCGACTAAAACTGCATCAGAAGAAACCCACATGGGGTGAATTTAATGCACTGGCATTCTGCAGTTATAACTGAGATTACACAGACCACTATGATTATTGCAAACCAGCTAAATGCACTGTTATCAAACAGTATTTTTTATGGCCTTGTTTAAATTTTTTCTACAGATTTTATTTATTAGATTTTTTTTCTCTCTCTCTGGCTACATTTTTCTAAGGTTAAAGATAGTTGATTCAGGAATATAAGAGCTTCCAAGCCACAGCTCCACAACAAAAGGTCTCTTGTACAGTATTTTCTGGTGTATAGGTCGCATTGTCCAATTATCACCAATAGATTGGAAAAATCCCTAGATAGGTCGCACCGGTGTATAGGTCGCACCTACGTCAAAATGTGGACCGTGTTTAGCTCTACTGCAAATGTCTGTCACAGGAGCGCACAACAAGGCTTTTAAGAAGATTAACACTTAAAAACAATTATTTGTTTGATTAAAAATTATAGCAAATATATGTCTGAGCTGAACTTTTCCTTAATAAATGAACGTAATTGTGAAATGAGCTGGATTTAAAAATGTGTTTTGCCGAAAGTGATAACAAGCCATATATAGGTCGCACTGGTGTATAGGTCGCAGGCCTTGAAAAAAAAAAAACATAAAAAGGTGCGACCTATACACCGGAAAATACAGTAAATGAGTCCTCGAGCCTCAATGGGATTGACCTGCCTAAATAAAGGTTGAATGAATGAATGTAAAAAAAAATAACCACATACTGTAATTCATTACCAGGGCATAAAACATACATGTATTTAACACAGTATGAGCCTATCACAGCTTTACATATATGTTGTGAATAAAGTTTTTCTTTTCATAGCTTTAAAAGCCTCCTAGCTGTATGCTCCAAGTGTCCAAGTCTTTTCTGTGCCACAAGCAGACATTACACTAACAAATGAATTACTATCATTCAGTATTTCATGCAAAGTGTTGCCATGTTGTACAATAAAGACAAAAATGAAATGGATCTCATCTTCAACAGCTTCAATTCAAAAAATATGTTTGCAATATAAACACAGCTGCTCGTCCCTATAGGTCCAATCCAACTTTATTGATAAAGCCAACATACAGGACCAAAGTACTGTACTGACAAGTTAAAAAGCACAAAAGGAATAAAATACAAGAAATAATAATACTGTAATAATAATAATAATAATAATTAAAACGACAAACCAGCTATGCAATAAAAATTGAAATACAAATGTAGTAAAAGAAGTATAAAATATATTATATATATATATATATATATATATATATATATATATATATATATATATATATATATATATATATATATATATATATATATATATATATATATATATATATATATATATATATATATATATATATATATATATATATATATATATATATATAATA
>JBBPBX010004805.1:18201-42855 GCA_038048925.1 Garcialebias charrua
CATCACATCTGTCCTCCCTGCCTCCCTGGATCCCTTCCAATTTGCATACCGACCTAATCGCTCAACCGACGATGCCATCTCCTCTGCCCTCCACACAGCTCTCACACATCTGGACACGAAGGACTCTTATGTTAGAATGCTGTTCATCGACTTCAGCTCGGCATTCAACACCATCATCCCCCAACAGCTCATCCATAAACTGGACAGTCTGGGGCTGAACACCTCAATGTGTAACTGGCTGCTAGACTTCCTGACCGGGAGACCACAGACAGTACGGGTCGGGAGTAACACATCTAGCACCATCACATTGAACACAGGGGCCCCACAAGGATGTGTGCTGAGCCCCCTTCTATTCACCCTGCTAACACACGACTGCACACCATCGTACAGCTCCAACCACTTCATCAAGTTTGCGGACGACACAACAGTGGTAGGTCTCATCAGCAACAACGATGAGACGGACTACAGGAACGAGGTGAGCCGCCTGGCCTTGTGGTGCGGACACAACAATCTCACTCTCAACGTGGAGAAGACAAAGGAGATTGTTGTGGACTTCAGGAAGAGGGATGCCCAACATGCCCCTCTGACCATCAACAGCACCGCAGTGGAGAGAGTAGACAGCACCAAGTTCCTGGGAGTGCACGTCTCAAAGGACCTGTCCTGGAGCAGGAACACTGCATCACTGGCCAAGAAGGCTCACCAGCGTCTCTACTTTCTCCGCAAGCTGAAAAGGGCTGGAGCTTCAACCCCCATCATGTGCACCTTCTACAGAGGTGCCATAGAAAGTGTCCTGACAAGCTGCATCACTGTGTGGTTTGGTGCATGTACTGCATCCTGCCGCAAGAGCCTCCAGCGCATCGTGAGAGCAGCTGAGAAGATTGTCGGCACCTCCTTCCCCTCACTGCAGGACTTACACAGCAACCGCCTCACTCGGAAAGCCCTCTGCATGGCAGGTGATCCCACACACCCACTACACAGCCGCTTCAGCCTGTTGCCATCAGGGAGGAGACTGATGGTGTGGTCACACCAAACAGCGTTTTTACCTCCAAGCTTCCAGCTTCCATGTAAAGTCAATGGTGGACGCACCTAGGCACCTCCTGGCGTCTGGCGTCAGGTCGCGTGCGTGTTGAGCGTGCTGATGAGCGTTTTTTCGTGCACGTGAACCGGCGTCGGCTTCCAAGTTCCGCTTCAGCTGAGCTGAAGTTTTCGCGGTTCAAACTTTCAAACGCCGCTCAACTCCACCTGATTGGTTGGTGTGTCAACCAATCAGGGAGAGTCGGGGGGCAGAAGAGAGGGGGCAGTGGGAGAGTCCCTATGTGACGCGGAAACGAGGGTGCGCGCGCACTATGTGACGTATTGTTTGTCGGAAAAAAAAAGAAAAGACCCGCGAGCTCGTGAACTATGGAAGAGAAACTCATTGTAGCTGTGTGTTCGCGACAATTCCTTCACGACCAGTCAAGTCTGCTCCACAGAGACGGAAATAAACAGCTCCTCCTCGCCTGGCGGAGTGAGCAGGACTCCGTGTGCAGGGCTCTGTATACCGGTAAGCTCCTCCCACACACCCAGCAGCTTCTGGCTTCTGGCTTTTTGGTCTGAACACGCTGCATTCACAAGTGCGTCCACTTGCGTGCGTGAGGAGCTTCTTGGAGGTTCAAAACGCTGCTCTGTGTGACTGTACCATGAGAAGTCTCCAGGCTCGAACCAGCAGACTGAGAGACAGCTCTGTTCATCAGGCAGTCAGGATGCTAAACACTCTGCCTGCTCTGCCTCCCCTCCCATTTGAACTGCCTTAACACAAAAACTTTCTCACACATTACCACACAACACAAAGATTTTAACACTGGACTCTGTGTCATCAAACGGGTTATTCACTAAACTCTCGGTCATGTGCTCATTCAGTTTGCACTACTTCTCATATTTGCACTAATGTTTGTATTACATCACTGCCTATAGTCATACTACTGTTTACATTCACTGTTTACATACTACTGTTTACATTCAATGTTTACATTTATTAATACTGTTTACATTTATTACTACTGTTTACATTTATTACTACTGTTTACATTTACACTACTTTTATATCTACACCACTGCTGATACATATACAGTATTCTCTGACCAGCCTTATTTAAGGATGCCCAATGTGCCTTACTGCATATGCCACTTTTGCCTCTATACCAACATCAACTACTACCTCATACATATACTGTGTACATTAACTCATATGCTGCTTTGCCACTCTTTGCAAATGTCAATGCTAGAACCTTCAGTTTATTTTATAGATATACTTTTTATACTTTTTTATACTACTATGCAAAAACTCAGGACAGTATTACACTTTTATTATTTCATTTTATGCTTATGTTCATTAAATGTTTAGTGTTTTAGTTTTAGTGTTGGTGTAAATTTTCATACTTTTATACTACTATGCAAAAACTCAGGACAGTGTTACACTTTTACTATTTTATGCTTATGTTTATTAAATGTTTCAGTGTTTTAGTGTTTAAATGGTTACTGTTGCACCGAGGGACTGAGAGAAACACAATTTCAATCCTGTGTATGTCCTGTACATATTGCAGTTCTGACAATAAAGTTGACTTTGACTTTTGACTTTGACCTTTGTGAAATCAATGTCACCAGTCAGGTAGTAACACTTATTGTGAATCAGTTTCACCTGCTGCTGTGCAAATGGAACACACAACAGCTGGAATGAGAGGCAATTAGCAAGACAGTCCCTATAAAACAGTGATTCTGCAGGTGATGACCACAGGTCATTTCTCTGTTCTCACCCTTTCTGGTTGAACTTTTAGTCACTTTTTCATTGTGTTAGTGCTCTCATGTGTAGAAGCATCATGAGGTGTTTTTTACAGCCCACTGAAGTTGGTCAAATTGTGCAGCTAATCCAAGATGGAACATCAATGCGAGCGGTAGCAAGAAGATGTGCTGTGTCTCTCAGCACAGTGTCCAGAGCATGGAATAGGTTCCAGGAGAGAGGCCAGTACACCAGGAGACATGGAGGGGGCTGTAGGAGGGCTACAACCTAGAAGTAGGACCACCTCATCCTTTGTGCAAGGAGGAGCAGGAGGTCCACTGCCAGGGCCCTACAAAATTACCTCCAGCCGGCCACTAATGAGCATGTTTCTACTCAAACTGTCAGAAACAGACTCCATGAGGGTGTGAGGGCCCGACATCCACATACAGTATAGGGCCTGTGTTTACAGCCCAACACCGTGCAGGACAATTGGCGTTTGCTAGGGAACACTAAAATTGGCAGATTCACCATTGGTGCGCTGTGCTCTTCACGGATTAAAGCAGGTTCACACTAAGCACATGTGATAGACGTGACAGAATCTGGAGACACCATGAAGAACATTCTGCTGCCTGTAACATCCTCCAGCATGACGGGTTTGGTGGTGGGTCAGTCATGGTGTGGGGGAGGCATTTCTTTGGATGGCCGCACAGCCCTCCATGTGCTAGCCAGAGGTGCCCTGACTGCCATAAGGTACCGGGATGAGATCCTCAGACCCATCGTGAGACCAGTGGGCCCTGGGTTCTTTCTTATGCATGACAATGCTAGGCTGAAGTGTGTCAGCAGTTTCTACATGATGAGAGCTTTGATGTTATGGACTGGCCTGCCCATTCCCCAGACCTGAATCCAATTGAGCACACCTGGGACATCATGTTTCGGTCATTCCACCAAAGCCACATTGCACCACAGACTGTTCAGGAGCTAACTGATGCTCTAATCCAGGTCTGGGAAGAGATCCCTCAGGAGAACATCTGCCGTCTCATCAGGAGCATGCCCAAGTGTTGTTGGGAGGTTATACAGGCACGTGGAGGCCACACACACTACTGAGCCTCATTTAGACTTGTCTTGAGGGATATTCACTCACGTTGAATCAGCATATACTTTCCACTTTGAAATTGACTATGAATCCAAATCCTGATCTCCATGGTGTAATAATTTTGATTTACATTGATAATTTTTGTGTTTTTTCTTCTCATTTAATTCTACTGTGCTAATAATAAAGTTAGTCAATGATAATATTTAAGTAATCGAGGTCTAGGTTGTGTTTAGTGTCCCCTTTAATTTTGTGAGTAGTACACAATAATATTATTTTAATTATAGTTAATAATAATCAGGTTATCATGTGGGCCTGAGGACAGCCAGAAACAACCTGGCCCGGGGCATCAGAAAGGCCAAGAAGCAGTATTCCAGGAAAATAGCTCACCGCTTCAAGGACAGCAAGGATACACAGAGTCTGTGGCAGGGAATACAGACCATCACAAACTACAAACCATCCCCCCAGACCTGTGACAGCACAACCTCTACGCTGAATGAACTGAATGACTTCTTTGCTCGGTTTGAGGCATGTAACAGCACACCAGCACAAAAACTCACCCCCTCTCCTGATGACCAGGTGCTGGCGCTGTCCTCAGACAGAGTGAGGCGATCATTCATCAAGATCAACGCCCGAAAAGCTTCTGGTCCTGACAACATACCTGGTCGTGTGCTGAAGGACTGTGCAGGAGAACTCGCAGCGGTCTTCACGGACATCTTTAACATCTCACTGAGTCAGGCCATCGTCCCCACCTGTTTCAAAGCCACCACCATCATCCCTGTCCCAAAGAAGGCAACGCCCTCCTGCCTCAATGACTATCGTCCAGTAGCACTCACCCCCATCCTGATGAAGTGCTTCGAACGGCTAGTCATGAAAAGCATCACATCTGTCCTCCCTGCCTCCCTGGATCCCTTCCAATTTGCATATCGGCCTAATCGCTCAACCGACGATGCCATCTCCTCTGCCCTCCACACAGCTCTCACACATCTGGACACGAAAGACTCCTATGTCAGAATGCTGTTCATCGACTTCAGCTCGGCATTCAACACCATCATCCCCCAACAGCTCATCCTTAAACTGGACAGTCTGGGGCTGAACACCTCAATGTGTAACTGGCTGCTAGACTTCCTGACCGGGAGACCACAGGCAGTACGGGTCGGGAATAACACATCCAGCACCATCACATTGAATACAGGAGCCCCACAAGGATGTGTGCTGAGCCCCCTTCTATTCACCCTGCTAACACACGACTGCACACCATCATACAGCTCCAACCACTTCATCAAGTTTGCGGACGACACAACAGTGGTGGGTCTCATCAGCAACAACGATGAGACGGACTACAGGAACGAGGTGAGCCGCCTGGCCTTGTGGTGCGGACACAACAATCTCACTCTCAACGTGGAGAAGACAAAGGAGATTGTTGTGGACTTCAGGAAGAGGGATGCCCAACATGCCCCTCTGACCATCAACAGCACCACAGTGGAGAGAGTAGACAGCACCAAGTTCCTGGGAGTGCACGTCTCAGAGGACCTGTCCTGGAGCAGGAACACTGCATCACTGGCCAAGAAGGCTCACCAGCGCCTCTACTTTCTCCGCAAGCTGAAAAGGGCTGGAGCTCCAACCCCCATCATGTGCACCTTCTACAGGGGTGCCATAGAAAGTGTCCTGACCAGCTGCATCACGGTGTGGTTTGGTGCATGTACTGCATCCTGCCGCAAGAGCCTCCAGCGCATCGTGAGAGCAGCTGAGAAGATTGTCGGCACCTCCTTCCCCTCACTACAGGACTTACACAGCAACCGCCTCACTCGGAAAGCCCTCTGCATGGCAGGTGATCCCACACACCCACTACACAGCTGCTTCAGCCTGTTGCCTTCAGGGAGGAGACTGAGGAGTCTCCAGGCTCGAACCAGCAGACTAAATGACAGCTCTGTTCATCAGGAAGTCAGGATGCAGGATGCTTAACTCTCTACCTGCTCTGCCCTCCCTCCCACTTCTACTGCCTTAACACAAATTTTTTTCACACATTACCACACAACACCAAGATTTTAACACTGAACTCTGTGTCATCAAAACGAGTTATTCACTCAACTCACGGTCATGTGCTCATTCAGTTTGCACTACTTCTTATATTTGCACTAATGTTTGTATTACATTACTGCCTATAGTCATACTACTGTTTACATTCACTGTTTACATTTATTACTACTGTTTACATTCAATACTACTGTTTACATTTATTACTACTGTTTACATTTACACTACTTTTTATATCTACACTACTGCTGATATATATATATATATATATATTTTTTACTAGCCTTATTGCATATGCCACTGTACCTCTATACCAATATCAACTACCTCATACATATACTGTGTACATAAACTTCATATGCTGCTTTGTCACTCTATTACAAATGTCAATGCCAGAACTTTCATTTTATTTTATAGATATACTTTTTACACTTTTATACTACTATGCAAAAAACTCAGGACAGTATTACACTTTTGTTATTTCATTTTATGCTTATGTTTATTAAATGTTTAGTGTTGGTGTAACTTTTCATACTTTCATACTACTACTATGCAAAAACTACTATGCAAAAACTCAGGACAGTATTACACTTTTATTATTTCATTTTATGCTTATGTTTATTAAATGTTTTAGTGTTTAAATGTTTACTGTTGCACCGAGGGACAGAGAGGAATGCAATTTCAATCCTGTGTACTGTATGTCCTGTGTATATTGCAGTTTTGACAATAAAGTTGACTTTGACTAATATCCATCCATCCATCCATTTTCTTCCGCTTATCCGAGGTCGGGTCGCGGGGGTAGCAGCCTAAGTAGGGAGGCCCAGACTTCCCTCTCCCCAGCCACTTGAAGCAGCTCCTCTGGAGGAATCCCAAGGCGTTCCCAGGCCAGCCGAGAAACATAGTCCCTCCAGCGTATCCTGGGTCTTCCTCTGGGTCTCCTCCCGGTGGGACATGCCCGGAACACCTCACCAGGGAGGCGTCCAGGAGGCATCCTAACCAGATGCCCGAGCCACCTCAACTGGCTCCTCTCGATGTGGAGAAGCAGCGGCTCTACTCCGAGTCCCTCCCGGATGACTGAGCTTCTCACCCTATCTCTAAGGGAGAGTCCAGCCACCCTGCGGAGAAAACTCATTTCAGCCGCTTGTATCCGAGATCTTGTTCTTTCGGTCATAACCCAAAGCTCATGACCATAGATGAGGGTGGGAACGTAGATCGATCGGTAAATTGAGAGCTTTGCCTTTTGACTCAGCTCTCTCTTCACCACGACAGACCGGTACAGCGCCCGCTTCACTGCGGACGCTGCACCTATCCGCCTATCGATCTCACGCTCCAGTTTTCCCTCATTCGTGAACAAGATCCCGAGATACTTAAACTCCTCCACTTGGGGCAGGACCTCCTCCCCGACCCGGAGAGGGCATGCTACCCTTTGACTAATAACTTATGACTAATAACTAATAACTAACTAATACTTTGACTAATAACAATAGGTAAATGTAACCACCTACCACTTTCAATGTCTAAACTATTTGCTGAGAATCTTAATATAATAAAGACTTGATATCTCTACTGACAATAAAAAATGCACTTAGTAAAACAATGACACAATTTATTTCACACTTTTCTGATTTTGGTCACAAATCTCCCTTGATTAAAAGATAAAAAACAGTTTTCCACCAAGACCTGCCTAAATCTCTTTTTTAACCTACAGCTACTGATTAAATGCACCCACAACAGAACCGCCTCCTCTTCCTCCATAACAGCATGTTGAGTTGAAATCCCAGCTGGTGATTGGCTGTGGCTGTGCCCTCACCCCTCTCCCCCACTGTCCCATTCACATTTAAAGTGGGGCCACAAAAGGCTCATTCAAAGCGAGTCTACAAAAAAGAACAACAACAAAAAAAACAAGCAAGTATGGATGGAGTCAACTCTGGACGGGACATCATGCACCAAAACTCACGAGACCTGTCCAAAGAAACAGTAAAAAAACTGATCCTTCAGTCCCAGGAGGCCAAGAAGAAATCTTACTGTCCGTACAGTAAGTTCAGAGTGGGAGCTGCTCTCATGACCTTTGACAACTGTGTGTTCACAGGTGAGCTGCGTCTGAAACTATACAATAACGTGCTAACATTCTCATTTTGTTTAGTGTAAGAGCTGTCAGTATATTGTTTCAATTGGTATTGTTAGGGGGAATAACATTTATGGTTTGAACAGTATTAAGATTTTTTTTTAAATCAATTTATTATAAAAGTTTTGTTGTGAACTTCATGCTGCTAAACGGTGTTAATAATTACCTCGCTGTTGAAATGACTAAACCGGGGATCTGCAACCATTATGGTCAAAAGAGACATTTTAAAATCTTTGTTCACTACATCAGTGGTTCTCAAACTGGGGTCCCTGGACCCACGGAGGTCTGTGAGCCGGTTCTTTGGGGTCCGCCAAAAAATAATTATTACTTCTTTTTATTTTGATTTTAAAGCACTTAGATGTTTACCAATCCGTTAAAATACACCAAAATGCAGGAAGTCACATCTACTTTATTTTAACATTTCTAAGGGGAAAACCCCCAGACAACCCCTCCCCCCCACACTATTTGCGTTCCAGCATTGATCGGTTTACAAACTAAACCCTATTACTTCGTATGATGTTCAGTTTTATGTAAAGAGTTTTCTGCAGTAATTTGAAGACGTGGCGATACCTTTATTATTCTCATTATATGAATAGGTAACGTTTTAAAGTATTTTTTTCTTTAACTTAATTTTCTCAAAACTGTAATTTTTGTAAGTTGAAATGAAATTTTTTGTTAATTGTGTCTTGAATTAAAAAAAATCCCATGTTTAAAAGTATAAAAATTGTATTAACACTATTAAAGAACAGGTCTTGAGTATTTATATTACACAAATATTTCCATAGCATTAAAGAGACAAATTGAAGAGAATTATTTAATAAACATGAGGGTTATGAGTGACAGTTTTTCTCTCATGCAAGGAGTCCCTGAACCCAAAAAGTTTAAGAACCCCTGCACTACATTAATTGTTTGGAGCTGCAACAACCTGCTACAGCTGGGGGTATCAACTGGTGGCCCGTGGGCCACTTCAGGTTTGCTGGAGAGGGTTCTTGTGTGCATTGACATTATGAAACAAAAAATAATAATCTATAATGATTTTTTTTAACATTTATTAAAGAAAAAGACCAGATTCTTGTAAAGAATGTGGACATTTTTTCAGTTTTTACCCTTTTTAATAAGTAAAAAAAATCCATAAACCATGCAGACAGTTCTTCATATAAAGAAATAAAACATCAAGTTAAAGTATGCTTTACTCCTACTTGTCCAGTGTTCACATATTTGCAAAAGAAATGACAAGAAAACAGTTTGAACTGATCCTTTTTTGTTGTTTGTTTGAACATTAAAATTCAGTTTTAGGTCAGTTTTGGTCAAAGTTTGAAAGAGCCACTGCAAAGGGACTCCCGAGCCGCATGTGGCTCCTGCAGGTTGCAGACCCCTGGACTAAACTTAACTCAAACCTGAACAGGTTAATGTCCCCAAACAGAGCAGTCATCACTAATGTTCCAGGACAGATCCTCTCCGCTTCCCTCCGTCCCGTTTTAAGCGGTGTTCTGTCCGTGTGTGAACCTCAGTGTTTACACACGTGGCGATGTCAAAGGGACACAACGCTCCTGTCAGTTTATCGGGACAGGACGACGCTTGACAGGTCACCCGTCTCGTCACGTGGGTGGGTGGGAGTTGGGGGTGAACAGCTGGGAGTCCAAAGACCCACAGTTGTTTGAGAAGTAAATAAACCACCACCTTTTTACAGTGTAAGCACCTCTCTATGCAAAACATACATTAAAGTGATAGTTCAGAGCTTTTGAAAGAGGGGCTACGCAGTTAGATTATTGTCTTACCATACTTTAAACTGCAGAAATAAAGTTGAATTCTCACTTGATTGCGCTAACAGCTAGCCCTATCGGGGCCAGGACCAAAATAGGTCTACCTTTTTTTTTTTACTGTACTGTTATTTAGATACAATTTAAAAATTATTTGCAAGCACAAATAGTGGCTATAAGAACATGGAAATTGACAGCAATGCAGAGGTTTATGAACCATCATTACATTTTTGAGATTGTGGTTGCTTTAAGATGACAGCAATCAATTATGAAACAAATTGTTTCTTCAAACTGGGGTGATTTAAAGAGCTATCAATAACAGGTAAGATACTGGCTGCTGAACGCTTTTCCATAGAGCCCCACTTCAAATGATCCGCTCCATCTCGTTAAATCAACCCACCTCCTTTTTCCTCTAACAGGCTGCAATGTGGAGAATGCAAGTTACAACCTGGGACTGTGCGCTGAAAGGACCGCCATCTCCAAGGCTGTGTCCGAGGGATACAGAAGTTTCAAGGCCATTGCAATCGCCAGGTAATGAATACCTCTAGCAGTTTCTAGGAAGTCTTGAGCTACAAGCATCCACCCTGCCTCTGCACCATCATCACTAGGGCTGTGTAATAATATCGATTTTGCGATATATATCGATTTTTTTCTTTCCTAGAAAAAAATCTATATTCATCTGCAAGTATCGTAACATCCAACTGTCACCCTGCTCACTCACTGCTTGCTTCGCCGGGAGAGTGATTAGCTCATCCAGCCACTAGTGTCGCTGTAGAGCATTTATGCCAAGTTACCCGCCTAGTAGTTACTTGATTTACACAGAAAAAGTGTGGGCAGTGTAATGGCGGCGAATATCGTTCCAGCACCCTCTTACTTTAAAGCAGATGTGTGGACGCACTTTGGCTTCAAAAAGAAGAAGGATAGCGACTTTATGGATAAAACTCATTACTGTACAGTACTTTACAAATGCATGCAAGCTACAGTTTTTACTGTTTCAATTAAAAGAAACATGTTTTCTCACCACTTCTTTGATTAATTTTGTCCAGCTGTCGACTTTAAGTCCGTGTCCATGTCCAACCAGAGCCAGGTATTGTGTAGTTGGTGCTTTTAATCGGTTTGCAGTTAAATTAATTCAATCCAAGTCTTTAACAGTCACAAAATAGGCTATCACCAAAATCACTCTGTCCCTCTAAAATCTTTCAGAAAATCGCAAGTGTATTGAATTGTATCGTTTGCTGAATATCGCAATATATATCGTATCGTGAGATTATTGTATCACTACAGCCCTAATCATCACATAGATGTCTAAATCACACAACTCGTATATAAAAATCCACACCAACCAATTTAGAATCACAAACGCTGCAACATGTTCTCAGGCCTAAATGTTGAAGACTGTTGTCTGCAAATTTTCCCATACACCTGCAATGCCTTTAATTGCTCATGCACGACATCTTTCTACTCGTGTTCTCTGCAGCGACTTGTGCGACCAGTTCATCTCACCATGTGGAGGCTGCAGGCAGTTCATGAGAGAGGTACAAGCCCTTTTTGTCTTGTGTAATCACTGGGAGAGTATAAATGTTTCAGCTTGGTGTCATTTGTCCAGAGAGGCACATGGTTAGCAGGGAACAGCACTGAGAGTGACACATTAGCAGATGCTGGTTTCTTATTAACAAGTCGCTCAGCGTTTATGAGTATGTGCTGAGAAAAATGAGCCTTCTTGCAATAAATGGTTTTATTCTTCCTCGTGTCAACCAGTTCGGGTCTGACTGGGACGTCTACCTGTCCAAGCCTGACGGCTCATATAAAAGGATGACTGTGGACGAGCTGCTGCCCGCCTCCTTTGGCCCTGAAGACCTGTCCATGAAGAAAGTGTTCATTCCCAACGAGTCCTGAGCTCAAAGCGCCGTGACATGCACCGTTTGGCACGTGTGTGTTCAGGTTTAGCAGCAGTTATATTTATGGTACACGTTTGTTCTTGTGTTGTCTGATAATTATAAATAATATCTAAATGTATGTTGTAACTGTAGCAAATGTAAAATAGAGAAAAACACCTTTTGTTTTATTTTAGGACCGATTTGTCTACTTGATCACAATGAATGCACTTTTACTGTCGGTAAAACTATTTATTAGTCAAGGGAAGCAGAGAATAAATTACAGTTCATACACATTTTAATAAATAAACAGCTTTTAAAAGGAGTCTCTCCATTTCTTACATTTAGAAATAAACATTAGGCTCAGAAGACAAACAGGTCAATATTTTCTACATCGGTGTACAGAATTATTTGCCAAGCAGCAGATTGTTAAATAGCAGAGAAGTTAGAGTTAAACATTTAAGCTGCCCCTGGAAGATTACTCAGTTAAATCACCTTTAATTTGTAGGTCCGTCCACGTCCTTCACGATCAGTTAATGAAATGTAAAATAAGATCAAGCGTCTGCCTGATGTAGAGCTACGAGGATGGCACGGTTTAAGTGAAGCAAACAAATTTATGAATAAATAACAGGAGTTCATGTTTCTGACTTACTGCAGTAAAACTGAAAGCTTTTTTCAGGCAGAGGTTTCCATCAGAACAGGATGTGAAACTAAAATCAAGATGTCTGCCCTGACAATGTTTTAAGACACTTTTCGAGACCTGTACGTTTTGAATAATTGAAATAGTGCAAAAAGATGCATCTTTCCTACGCTGCATGATTTCACCTGATAAATAAATGAGGCAGCAGTAAGAGGAGGGCCCAATAAAACACATGTCACCTTTTACTGCAGACACACCGGCATTTATAAAGAAACGGTGCACATCATGCACATCTGGACACATTTTAACCCAGATTATACCCGATAGGAAGTGGAAGCATCAGAACTGAACACAGGGTTTGATCCTCCAAATGAATAGGATGTCTTCTACAAATTGTGTTTATTTTAGACTTTTCATAATAAACTCCTAACTAAAGATACTGTCATCTGTACATAAAGATGACTGTACTGTCTTATAAAATCTTGCTACGGTGATTTCAAGTAAATAGTATTTAGAGCATGTTCTGAAATTCTGCCACAAGATATGAGGCTCATGTGTGGCTTCCAAAGATTGTTATCCCCCACCACAGAAGGTGGAAAGCGATAATGTTTTTGCCCATGTCTGTGTGAGTCTGTCTGTTAGCAAAAAATCAGCCAACCCAATGAATGGATTTTAATGAAACCCTCAAAAAGTAATCTTTGGATAAGCATCTAAAACTGATTTTTTTTGCAGGCAACCCAAAATAAGATGTCCGCCACAGGTAAGCCAGTTTAGGAAGCACAAAAATGAGCCTGTCAGTCAGTTTTACAGTTATTTAGCTAAAAAAAATGGTGCGTTAGTAGCTGAGAGTAACTCCCAACACGTACGACAAGTGCAAGCTGAGCATGCCAGATCTGATTTTAACATAATGCCATTAACTATTAGTCAATGCTGTCTGTTAGCAAAATATTTCAACTGCTGAACACAATTTAATGAATCTCCAAGAAATTAATAATTCAATGTACATCTACAACTCGTTAACTTTTGGAGTAACCTCAATTCAAGATGACCACCACAGCCAATCAAATGTATCAAACACAAAAATGACTGTAATATAGTTGTTTTAAAAAAATATTGAGCTATACTGTATTTGTAGTGGTAGTAGATGAGTTTCCATAACTTTCTTTAAGTGCCATCACAATTTTGCAAAATCTCACAATAATGTCATCTAGAAAGCTATGGCATGAAAGGCAGCAGACAAAATGCATCCCGTCAAAGAATGCTATTTTTTCAAATACAGTAACTCCTTTTTTTAATCTTTTTTTTTAATATGGCTATTTTTTTTATTTTTTTACAAAACGAAAGTTACGACTGTAACTACGGTTCTATGAATCCCGGATGACCGCCAGAGGCGGTGCTTAAAAGCACTGAATGATCACTCTTGTGCATGCACAGGTCGAGAACATTATACAGGGAACCCCCGACCTACGAACGAGTTTGGGACCTAAGAACCGTTCGCAGCTCGATCCGTTCGTAGGTAGGGGGTGAAAATTATATTTAAAAAAAAAATTATTCATTCATTCATTCATTCAACCCTTATTTATCATGCTAACGGAGCGTGCGCACATTTAATCATGTACAGTAGTGTACTGTAATGTTAAACATTGCTATTCACATTTACAGAATAAATAAAAATATATTTTCTTACTTTGAGATGGTCAAAGCCGACATCTTAGGTTGCCATGCGTTGATTGTTTTCGGGCCGAGCAGCGCGGGCCACCGCAGCTGCTCCAGGCCTGTGTTAGCTAGCTGGCTAGCTTCTGCTAGCCAAGCCATGAGCTAGTGTTGGAGCGGCGGCGCGATCAATCTGCAGCTCCTGCTCCAGCCGCTGCTCCAGCCTGAGACGTCCACAGAGCTATTCCAGCTAGTAATTAATCCACATGATGCGATCCTGGTCACCAGTGTTCAAAAGGCCGGCTCCCGTGTTAGCTCCAGTGTTAGCTCTGGAGCTAGCCAGGCCGGAGGTGTAGCCAGGCCGGCTGGAGGTGTTCGCACGGCGGCCTGGCACGATCGGCGATAAATCCGCTCCTGCCTGAGACATCCACAAAGTTCACAGAGACGTTTCCAGCTAGTAATTAATCCATATGAAGCCATCCTGGTCACCAGTCTTCGTCCAGCTCTCGGCAGCTAACCTAAGATGGCGTCCGGTCCGGTGTTCTACATTAATTTGTGACCGGAGACCCCAGTGACTGAACCTTAAATAGCGTCCGGTGTTCTACATTAATTTGTGACCGTGTAAACTGAAGACCTACTTCCTGTTTCCCAAAATTGCTCAAAAATTGCTCAAAAATGATCAGAAATGATCTTTTTTATCATAATTATTATTTATAAAGCCTTTAAAACAACCAGAGCTGCAACAAAGTGATGTACACATGAAATTAAGAACATTTAAACACAAAAAAAAAAAAAAAAAAAAAAAATTTTTTTTTTTTTTTTTAAATTCATATTTTTATTAAATATGATATGTTCGTAAGTCCCGTGGTTCGCAGGTCGATGGGGTCGTAGGTCGGGGGTTACCTGTACCAACATGGTCACGTGTGACCCCCGGACACCGGTGAGTCTGTCTTGTATTGTTCTTTTAAAATGAATGAATAAACATCAAATCAAATCAAATCCCTACTGACTGCCAGAGGCGGTGCTTAAAAGCACTGGATGACCAATACCAACAGGGTCCTGAGGAATCGTACAACCAAACAAACAAATGCCCACCTTACTGGAATGACGAATGCTGGGACAGGATTCCCTCCAGTGGGTGAAAAGCAGCCAGGTTAACCCTGTAAAACCTAGCAAAGGTGTTCGGAGATGACCAGGAGGCTACTGCACATATAGCCTCCAAAGTGACCCCAGACATAGCGGCCCATGACGCACTAATGCTCCTGGTGGAATGGCACTGTACACCAGCAGGAGGTTGGCGGTCCGGAACATGAAAGTAGGCGTCCTTCAAGTCGACCAAGGTGAACCAGTGGCCTGGGGAGATCGTATGAAGCACATCCCTGATGCTCAGCATGTGGAAAGGGATAGTCTTTAAAAACACGTTGAGACCCCTCAGGTCTAAAATTGGGCGGAGTCAGCCAGTCTTTTTTGGGACTAAAAATACTTTGAGTAAAAGCCCCCTGGATCCCGCAGGGGGTCGACAGGCAATATAGCGTCCTTGGCTAGCAAGGCATCTATCTCACGGCTCAGAGCCTGAGCCTTTACCTAGTCGTGAATCACCGTCATCCTGACTCGACCAGGAACAGGAGGGTGGCGGCGGAACTGTAGCGTGTAACCCCGAGTCAGTGTAGACATCACCCATGGATCGGGAACGAGAGCGGTCCAACGACTGAGCTGGTCCGGGTAAAATGTCCCACCGAACATCCCACTGGCCAGGGGGAGGCCCCGCAGCAGGCCGTGACTGGCCGACGGAGGATGTAGATGGTGCTGGATAAGTGTGCGAAAAAGACGCGAAAAAGTTGCAGAGGCACTCCCAGCATGGCGCTGTGATCACCTGCGATGAAGGCCGGCCAGCTGTTGCCTGGTATGGGAAGCCTGGGCTGACCGCTCCAGGGCTGCAAGCGCAGCAGAGCCGAACAACTCCTCAGGGACCACTGGAAGACTCAACAAGGTCCTTTTACAGGCCTCGGTAAGAGGAGATTGCGCCAGCCAGACTTGGCGTCGTGCCTGGACAAGGGTAGACAGGACACAGCCAATTTCCCTTGACAAAAGAGCAAACGCATGAAGAGATAAGCCAAAACATATTCAATGGACACTGGACACAGAAGAAGTTTAACAAAAAATGTATTTAACTAAAACTAAGAGTGTCCAAGCTGGCGAGGTCCTCTCTGGCTTCTCCCACCTGGCCCGGAACGTCTTCTCCTGGTTCAGCATCAACAGAAATAAAAATTAAAGAAGAAACGTTCAAACGAATGGAGGACTGGTGAGTTTGGCCAAAAAGAACAAAACGCCACCTAGGCAGACCCAACCCTGTACAGGGCCATCGTGTCTCCCCAAGCAACGATCTATCTTACCAAAAGTCCCTAAACAAACAAAATACGAAAACTGGACTACCAACACTCACACAGTCAAAAGTACAACAAAAATGAAAAAGAGAAAAAAGCAACAGTTCCCTCACTGTTGTCCCCAGCTGTCCTCCTCTTGGACAACTGTACAAACATTGCCCTCAGAGCCCCCTATAATAAACTCAATTAAGCCCCCACAGGCACAAACACAGGCACACACCTCCTAAGTCAAAGCTTAAGTTTCAGTCAGCACTTAAGGTGTCTTAACCTACACAGAACTCTACTTTAAAGCAGTTAAAATCACTTCAAGAGCTCAAACAGCTCAGCTACTACTCCCCTTGGAACAAACTCACCAACAAGCAGAGAGGGTGGAGATCTCCCTGTGTCAGTACAACACATAGCTCAGCAGCTGTCATTCAACACTCGGTTTGTTACCTTAGTGTATCTTCAGCATGTTCAGACGAACCTCAGCTGACTTCTGGTGCTCTTTCCTACACCAGCTTTTTACTTGGTCCACAAACCAAATCTTGTGTCCAACTTCCACACTTGCAAGTCTCCACACTGCTCAAAGCACTGCCTGAGAAATATAAAGGCAAGACCTGCAAGTGAACGCCTGTGCTGCCTAATTAAGCTCGATTAGAAGACTAAAAAAACCAGGAGGGTGCAATCAGCTTAGACTGTTGTTTTTAAACACATTTAAAACCCTGGGGTACATAACAGATGCGTCCATCAAACTTTGGGTAGGCGTATCAATCCCCAAGCCCTCCAGAGAGGCTGAGAGACCCAGTAATAAATGTGACAAGGAATTACCGAGTCGCCCCAATTGAGCCCCCGAGTCATAAGCTCTACAGAGCAGACCATCAGTCACACAACACTGAGGCCGAGGACACCTAGCATTAGCTCTTAGAACCTCATCTGAGAGCAGGAAGAGATACGTGAACTGGCTGTCGACATATGCGAGTCAGATTCAAACGGATCCTGAAAATCAGTACCAGACGCCGCCAGGGATATAGCGTCATCGCCTAAAACAGAGAGTCCTGAACCCATGCTCTGCCCTGGGTCAGGGTCTCCAGTCAAACCAGAGCCACCTCTGTCTCAAAGGGACTCGAGCAGTGCTTTCATCTGCTCCAACTCAGAAGTAAGATAGGCCACCTGCCCAGAGAGACACTCCAAATCCCTGGAGCTCTTCTTGGTCCTCTTACATGAAGGTCCCATAGCCTCAGGAGCCATACGCTTCACAGGCTGGCTGGTACCTTGAAAGGCAGTCAAACGAGCGGTATCAGTCAAGGCCTCCTTTAGGTGATCTGGCCCTAAACAAGCGGGACACAGATCATGTCCATCCTCCAACTGGAGAGGGGTCAAACAGACTCTGCAGCCCGGCATGTCCATCATCTCATGCTCACAGGACAGGGTCAGGTCGACCTGAAATCGCCACTCTTGACACTAGCTGACGAGCGAATGGGTCAGGGAACCAGGTTGAGCAGAAATGCCAAGGTCAGGTCGAGCTGAAATCACCACTCTTTGACACTAGCTGGCGAGCGAATGGGTCAGGGAACCCGGTTGAGCAGGAAACTCCACGGTCAGGTCGAGTTGAAATCGCCACTCTTGACACTAGTTGACTAGAGAATGGGTCAGGGAACCCGGTCGAGCAGAAAACGCCACCAGGGGTTCTTGAGTAGCACTGTATCAAAACTTAATGAGGTGAGGCGAACACAGCTGCACAACAGTAACAAGAAGCGAGCCCAAAAACAGCCGCAATCAAACAAAGATAGGCGAGCCGAACACGGCCGCACAACGTATGAAAGCAAGCCCGAAAACGGCTGCAATTAAACAAACACAGGCGAGCCGAACACGGCCGCGCGACGTATCAAAAGCAAGCCCGAAAACGGCTGCAATTAAACAAACACAGGAGAGCCGAACACGGAGGTTGGCTAACTCCGTACCAGCAACAGAAATAAATCGATGCGGAAGCGAACGCGCCACCTTTCTGTCGATTAAAGAAAGAAAGAACAACTTACCAATCGAAAGTCAAAGTTGTATTAATGTAGAGCTTGCGCAGCCTCTGGAGGGTGAGAAAATCCTCACAGCTCCGACCGTAGTCTCGAGGCTAACAGCGACAAGCAAGAAACAAGTCTTACCACCTATGCAACCTGCATGCGAGAAGATGAAAGAGACTGGGCTACCGTTTGTCACGTGCTTCTATAGACTCACTGGTCTCCGGGGGTCACACGTGACCATGTTGGTATAGTGTTCTCAACCTGTGCATGCACAAGAGTGATCATTCAGTGCTTTTAAGCACCGCCTCTGGCGGTCAGTAGGGATTAAATAGAACTGCTATTTTTCTTCTTATTCATTTTTTTTTGCTTGTTTGTTTCTTGAATTGAGTCCACATAATAATCACACTCAGGGTGGAGTATCTTTAATCCCCTTTTGGTAAATCTGAAATCTGTTCTTTGATCATTCTGCTCAGGTGTGTAAAGATGTGGTGTAAACAGTGGTGTCAACATTCAGGCACAGCTAAAGATGACACAGAACCAAGCTTGTGAATGTGCATGTGATTTCCTTAGGGACTTAGAAAACAGAAACATCAGTGGCAACAGGAATACATCTGCACATTTTTACAGTTTTGTGTGTAAACTGTTTTAGTCAAAAAACTGCTGTGTTTTACTGCTCTATCCACTGGTGTTCCTCTAAGACCCACCAGGTGTTAACTACAGCCATCGCCTGTGCTGCGATCGACACCAGCTGTCTGTGGATGTGAAACAGCAACATGATCATTTGTAACTCTCCTCTGCAGGGTGGGGCGTCCACCGTCAGTGCCAACAGTTCAGTGCCAGATGACGTATACAGAACAGAACTTAAACAGTAATCTAAAAACAAAAACTTTGCTCTGCAGCTTTCTTTGAAAAGTACCCAGTAAGGAGGCAAAACCACAACAGTTCTTACTTGGACCTCAGCTCTCTGTGGAGTCCTCGCCGAGCGTGGGCCATGCAGGGACGTGTAACCTGGGCAGCGTCCCCTCCATCAGCCTCTCCATCCACAGTCCCAGCCTGTCCAGCTTGTGGTGGACTTCTATGCTAGTAGCTCTACTCGAGCCCCTTCTGGGTACGGCCCCGTCCTCCCTGGAATGGGACCGGGATCGAGACCGGGAGCTCGTTCTGGACCTGGAACGGGATTTTCTCTTGCTCTCAGAGGAAACTGAGGTCTCGGATGACGAATCGTTGGGATCGTCTCCTGTGAAAACTGGTCTAAAGAGGCAAAAGTATTTCTTGTAGCCGTTGAGAGCCAGGACGTGGCCGGCGTAATCTGAGGACTCCTCATCTTCTGAATGGCTACCACTTTCTCCAAAATGGGCTGAGTGAAGGAGTGAAGGCATCCAGTGGCGGTGCTTGTCAGCGTTGAGGAAGGAGAAGTGGAGGGTCTGGGTGCTGAGGGTTGACAGACGTGGGGATTAGAATTAAAAAGTGGAAACACTTGCTAGGGTTTATTAGTTCAAATAAATATCTGGTGACATGTCCTTTAAGTGACTTACCCAGAGAAGGAGAAAACCTCTTTGGCATATTTCCTCAGCAAAGCATTTTTGGAGGCATTGGTGAGCACCAGAACAACATTAATGTGACCTGGTCTCAGTTTTACCAGGTTACTGATGTATGTGATGTCTGTTAGCTCTGTCACTTCCACAAAGTCCTTCTTCGGAGGACGGCTGCATGGACCAAAGACAAACACAGAAAAAGACAAAGCTTAAAGGAGCAAAAAAGTTGGTTTAATTTGTGAAATTAGAGCATTTTGTCTGCACAGCATCTCTAGTGAAAAAGCTGCTGTATTCATACCCATCTGCTCACTACAGACTCATGTTCTGGCTGCTGTTTAATACACCCTATTTTTTACACTGTTATTGTTTAGCGTATATCTTATATCCTTGTATATTGTTTCCTTTTATACTTTATATTTTTGCTATTTTTGGGTGCAACTGGGACCTTGAGTACACAATTTCGTTCCACCTCATGTACTACATGTGATGCGAATGACAGTAAAGAACCTTGACAACAAATTCAAACAGTTTAAACTTATTTTAACTACGGTAAGTCTTGAAAAAAATGTTTTACGTACATTTTATACAGTCAGGTGGGGTCTGGACTCAGGATTCTGTTCAGTTAAACGGAGTATATTTATGTGCAATATTTAAGCTAATATGAGAGAATCCAGAACTTAGCAACAATGATAATTACATCAGCAGTTGTGTAGTGAAAAAAACAAACTACAGATACCACAAGATGGTGCCAAACATCCAGCATCCAGTCTTTCTGCAAAGATCTGGTTGTAGAAACCCAACTTGTGCCAGAGAATACATAAGGCAGAACATTATGAAAGCTAACAAAAGCCTAGATTTTATAATTTGAGAGAGGATCAGGGGCAATGATGTCCTGCAGGCAGTAATTTAATCTAAAGGTTGGCAAAACAGTCTGTGGAGCAACTGATACATGATCAATAACTAAATCTGTAGAGAAGCTGACACAAAGCTGTGATATAAAACTCAAAATCCAACAACGAAGGAGTATGAATGAGTTAGAACTATATTTCAGTTTTTCCCCCACAAATTAATGATAGATGTTTCTGAGTTTATTGTTTTAGTCCAAGAAACTGAATACATGAACATAACTATCACTTGGTGACCAACACTTACCGCCACGTGTCATTTAGATATTACGGTAGAATAAAATGCATTACACTGGATTTAGCACCCAGATGTCACCATATACAGTACAATACAGTATTCTGCTTCTGGTTTAATTCTAATGTAACATATCCAAATGGGACAGATAACTTGACAAATGAATTTGTGTTACTACAAAATTACCTTGAGGTCGTTGGCCTGCTTGATGTGTCCTCCTCAGTTTGCCTCGTGGGCTGCTCTTTTGGTTTGCGAGGTGTGCTCTCACCAGACTCACTAAAAAATATATGTCAAACAAGCAAGTTATCATTAGTGAAAGCTATGAGAATAATCAAATAAGAGCAGGTACACTTCTCATTTACAGATCAACTATAAAGAAAATCAACCTTTTAATTAGTTTCAAGAAAGACATTCAGACATAAATTTTTCATATTTTCTTACCTGAAAGCCTGAATGATTACAGTGCCAAAAAGAATAAAGAGAGCCGAGAAGATCAAGGACAGAATGGGCATCATCTCTCGCCTTGAACACATAAAAAATGCACAGTCATTGAAACCAAAAGGAGCCTGCAGCCTCAGTGCAGCAACTTTAGCCTTCAGATGTTGTAATACTTTTAAACAGGTACACAATAGTTATGACACGACATACTAATGACCAATAACTAGGGATGCACAGATACCAGATTTTTGAAAACCGAGTACAAGTACTTACATTAAAGTACTTGCTGATACCAAGTACCGATACAAGTACTAATTAATATTTTTTTTAAATCATTCTAATTAACTTAAAGCTGCTATATGTAACTTTTCTAACAATATATTTTTAACATATTTCTTCACTCTGTCACTAGATTGATGTTAGAGAGGTAATCTCTGAAAAAAACTTTAAAAAATATTGTCCCCTTGCTTCTCCAGGTGGTAAATAAGCATTTCTAAAAAGAAAAAGTGACCCGCCATTTTCCAGCCAATAAAAACAAAGTTTGTAACCAGCCAATAAAAACAGAGCTTGAATTTGAATCAGCCAATAAAAACAGAGCTTGAATTTGAATTTCAACAGACCACAAGGGGGCAGAGCCATATATGGCTCTGAGGGGGAGGGATCAGAATGCTTTGCTTGTTGAAATTTTTTCTAAGTGCTGATGTTCTACAGAAACTGCAGACTGAACCTTTAAACTGTTTATTTTCATTAGACACTTCAAACATAAATAAACAAAGTACATTACTATTGGTAATCTGTAAAGTACTGTATGTCCAAACTTGTACAAAAAAATAAAATGTTTTACATTTGAACGCTTACATAGTCAATGAAATGAAATGAAACTGGTATCGGGTCCTGTAGTATCGGAGCCCTTTTATGAGTACAAGTACGAGTAAACGCACATGGTATCGGACCGATACCCGATACTGGTATCGGTATCGGTGCATCCCTACCAATAACCAAATACAGTAGTCCCTCGCTACTTCACGGTTCGACTTTCACAGATTCGCTCTATCGCTGTTTATGGGCGTACAGTCCATAATATTGTATAAATAAAATTCTAAAGGACACGATTGTCAACTTTAATATTACTCACATGATTGGGACAGTACTGTATACAGTACTGTATAGTAAAAAGTTAACGAATAATAATATAGTAAAAAGTTAACGAATAATAAAATATTTTGGACAGGTGCAGCCATTTTGTAGTTTTCTCTCAATAAGCCTCCACTGTATTCCCACTCATAATGACCTCATTTCCCAGAAGGCAACAGGGCCTCGCCCAGAAGCCCTGTTTCCTCTGTTGAAAAAACAGAGGTGAAGTTTTGATCTGATCAGCGCCCGGCAGATACAGAAGAGCTGCACTGAATCCACCGAACCGGAGCAGAACCAGACCTCCAGACCCATCAGTGAATCTTGAGAGCTGGTACCCCAGCCCACGAGGACTTACAGGTCCTTCTCAAAAAATTTGCATATTGTGATAAATGTTATTATTTTCCATAATGTAATGATAAAAATGAAACTTTCATACATTTTAGATTCATTGCACACCAACTGAAATATTTCAGGTCATTTATTGTTTTAATACTGATGATTTTGGCATACAGCTCATGAAAACCCAAAATTCTGTCTCAAAAAATTAGCATATCATGAAAAGGTTCTCTAAACGAGCTATTAACCTAATCATCTGAATCAACGAATTAACTCTAAACACCTGCAAAAGATTCCTGAGGCTTTTAAAAACTCCCAGCCTGGTTCATTACTCAAAACCGCAATCATGGGTAAGACTGCCGACCTGACTGCTGTCCAGAAGGCCATCATTGACACCCTCAAGCAAGAGGGTAAGACACAGAAAGAAATTTCTGAACGAATAGGCTGTTCCCAGAGTGCTGTATCAAGGCACCTCAGTGGGAAGTCTGTGGGAAGAGAAAAGTGTGGCAGAAAACGCTGCACAACGAGAAGAGGTGACCGGACCCTGAGGAAGATTGTGGAGAAGGGCCGATTCCAGAGCCACCGTGCACAGGCGTGTGCAGGAAATGGGCTACAGGTGCCGCATTCCCCAGGTCAAGCCACTTTTGAACCAGAAACAGCGGCAGAAGCGCCTGACCTGGACTACAGAGAAGCAGCACTGGACTGTTGCTCAGTGGTCCAAAGTACTTTTTTCGGATGAAAGCAAAGTTTGCATGTCATTCGGAAATCAAGGTGCCAGAGTCTGGAGGAAGACTGGGGAGAAGGAAATGCCAGAAGTCCAGTGTCAAGTACCCACAGTCAGTGATGGTCTGGGGTGCCATGTCAGCTGCTGGTGTTGGTCCACTGGGTTTTATCAAGTGCATAGTCAATGCAGCTAGCTATCAGGAGATTTTGGAGCACTTCATGCTTCCATCTGCTCAAAAGCTCTATGGAGATGAAGATTTTGCTCAGTGCCAAAACCAATGGTTTACTGACCATGGTATTACTGTGCTCAATTGGCCTGCCAGCTCTCCTGACCTGAACCCCATAGAGAATCTGTGGGATATTGTGAAGAGAAAGTTGAGAGACACAAGATCCAACACTCTGGATGAGCTTAAAGCTGGGTTTATACTAGCGTCTCATGTCTTTTACCTCCCGCCGACATGTCTTTTACCTCCCGCTGAGTGCGTGTGTGTCACCGGCCCTTTAAGGCCGCTATCGAAGCATCCTGGGCCTCCATAACACCTCAGCAGTGCCACAGGCTGATTGCCTCCATGCCACGCCGCATTGAAGCAGTCATTTCTGCAAAAGGATTCCCAACCAAGTATTGAGTGCATAACTGAACATAATTATTTGAAGGTTGACTTTTTTGTATTAAAAACACTTTTCTTTTATTGGTCGGATGAAATATGCTAATTTTTTTGGACATGAATTTTGGGTTTTCATGAGCTGTATGCAAAAATCATCAGTATTAAAACAATAAAAGACCTGAAATATTTCAGTTGGTGTGCAATGAATCTAAAATATACGAAAGTTTCATTTTTATCATTACATTATGGAAAATAATACCTTTATCACAATATGCTAATTTTTTTAGAAGGACCTGTATGAGCGCCGTGGATGCACGCTGAAAGCTCCGGAGCTGTTTCCATAACCCATCGGGACTTTTTTCATCCAGACTTGGACTCAATTCAACCACCTATGGTCCCACGTCAGCCAACAGAAGGTCTGCCCCCCC
>JBBPBX010004805.1:42896-64503 GCA_038048925.1 Garcialebias charrua
CACACACACACACACACACACACAAAGCACTTCGGCGCTCAAGAGCTGCAATGAACTGGACCAGAACCGGACCTCCAGACTCAGCGGTGAACCCGAGAGAAAGTAAGTAAAATTTAACAGTTTAATATGTTGTTAAAATAGTACGCTGGTGAAGATTCTCAGTCGTCCAGGACATGATAAAATCAAAAAAGGCGTTCAATACAGATCAACTGGACTTTATTTGTTGCAGAAAACGTTTCGACTTCTGTCCAGAAGTCTTTTTCAATTCAGAATTGAAAAAGACTTCTGGACAGAAGTCGAAACGTTTTCTGCAACAAATAAAGTCCAGTTGATCTGTATTGAACGCCTTTTTTGATTAAAATAGTACGGTATGTTTAGAGTTTAGAACATCGATTGTGAGCTTCATCACTGCAGGTTACGTCTGCAGAAACGAACTGGGTCAGACCAGAACAGAGTTGGACCAGAACCAAGAGCTGTTGCTGTGTTTTGCAGAGTTTGGTAAGTAAAATTTAGTATCTACATCTACAGTACTGTACTGTATGTTGTTAAAATGATGTATGTTTAAGAGTTTAGAACGTTGCAAGAGTGTGGGAAGGGTGTATAAAGCCTTAAAATATATATAAATACAAAAATAAATATAACGTCGCTACTTCGCAGAATTTCACTTACTGTGGGCGGGTTCAGAATTGAACCCCCGCAATAAACGAGGGACAACTGTAAACAAATCTTTATGTGGTAACATAATTCAGCTTGTGGTTTGATTTCACAAAAATATCAGCAAAAACTCTCTGTTGCATTTCTGTCTTTCCTTTCTGCAGACTTCCTGGGTGAGTATCATCTTACCAGTTGGAGTAGAGGAGGCCATCGTATGTTTGAAGGATGTAATCATAAGCTGCATTCATCCACTGAACGATAAAAATCTGAACATAGGAAAAAAAAATACTATAAAATCAGACCAAAAAAAAAAAAAAGAGAGACAAAAAGACGAGGCTCGACAGAACAGGTCAGTGTGTGTCTTACGGGGGCCATCTCGTTGTTGAGCTCTGGTAAGGTGGTGTCCGAGGTCAGATAGGTGGGGTCCTTCTGAAGGAGCTCCAGCTGTTCGTGGAGGCGGGATTTGTCTTCCTCGCTGCCGTTCCAGCCGCCGCTCACCGAGCGGTACAGGACCCTGCCAGCCTGGCTCCGTCTCTCCAGAATCACCACCTGTCAGAGGTATTACACAGCATTTCTACTGTAAGCTGAGGCAATCTGAAACAATAAATCTGATACTGCTTCCTGTATGGTGGACTGTGGGAAAAACAGGAGCAGTAAAATCAAAGTTCAGCTTGTCCTACAGGCACAAATGTGTGTGTGTGTGTGTGTGTGTGCGCTCTCAGAGCCCTGACCTGAGGAGAAATGGGAGCATGGTTGTGCAGAAGCGCCTGACAAAGAGGCTGCTGCTGATGCTGGTAGACATACGCAAACCGTAGCACGTCTTTTTTGATAGCAGAGGCAAAGTCCAGGAAAGCCTTATTGCCAGGATGAAAAGCTTCATCCTCTCCAGTAATGAGCAGGACGCAGTACCTGAAAATTTGTCACACCTAATGTAAACTTACAACAACTACTCCCTTCATAGCTGCCCTACTGCAAGTTGTCAAAACTCGGCTCCTATTTTTAGCTCTCCTTTAATTTTCTGACAGTTTAACAAGCATTAACAAGATGGAAAAACAAGAAAAACAACTCCTCAGATCAATTCTTGTTACACGAATTAAAAGTAATTATGACTTTGATTGCAAAAAGATCTTACTTCCTTCGTCTGTGGAACTGTTTAACAGGACACAGCTCATCAAAAAGCTGCTGGCTGACCAGCCGAGGCACCTGCAGGAACTTGTTGTTGGAGACAAACTCGTCCATGAGCTGCCTCTTCATTCCTCTGGCCTGAAATAAAAAGGAATAAACTTGTCTGCGAGAACATCAGATGACTTTTATTCATCTTATAATAGAGTAGACCTCAGCTGCAGGTTAATCAGAGTGTACCTGGATGATGTCAACTGGCTTCTCTGTGTCCTCCTTAAACAGCAGCATTGTGGGAGCGTAGGTGTTAACGTTAAACCGCTGCAGGAGCTTAGTGCTGTGTGTGTCACCCTGATCCACATGACCAAAGCGGACATAGTCTCTAAAGGCAAAAGCTGTCAGCTGAAGGAGGGGATAAGATAAGACACCAAAAATTAAAGAAGAGCTAAAGACAGAACGACAGAAGCCTTTACTTTATATAATAATAATAATAATAATAATAATAATAAACTTTATTTGTATAGCACCTTCCTACAACGCCTTGCATTGGCCAAACTGGTACAATAAATCGGTGAAAATAAAAGCACAGCAGCAATAAAAGGAGGCAGTGGAAATAAAAATACTAAATACTAAAATACTTAAAGTAATAAAAGTTACACACTGAAAGCTTTTTTACTTTCATGACAGAGTCAAGGAAAAACAGCAAGTTCACATAAGTGTGATACTCTTTTAACAAACACTTCAAGATTTTTGGCACTGCCCACATGAAGTTAGTGGGCAGTGCCAAACATTAGTTCATATTTCTTGAAAGGGGGCGTTATTTTGCATAGTGATGAAGCATCAAAGATGGCTGCTGAAATAGTCATCAGCACGGGGCAAACCCCTGACACTGCAGGAGTATCACAGAAACTGAGCTTTAAAAGAACATAAGCTAATTGAAAACTGCAGGTCCAGTATTGACCAAAAGAAGCTCAACAGGCAGTAAAACTCACCTTGTAGAGTAGTGGCACAACAGGGACTTGATCAAACAAGAGAACACGGGGCTTATTTTCTGCATGCCAATCATGAAGAAAAGTCTGACAGTTATTATCGTTTATCTGGAAATAAAAGATAGAAGTTAGTTAAAATACGCCTGAAAACACCATAAACACTTTACAGTTTTAACATGAGCTTTCACTGACTACAGTAAAACATTTTTTTTTTATTACTATCCAACAAAATAAGGAATTTCTACTCTTTTCAACTCCACAGAAGTATGTCTGGGGTGCAATCAAGTGTTAACCATGTTCCCATATGTAGTGTGTATTTACCCTCTGCACCAGGTTCTGAGGCAGCAGATCTTCCACAAAGTGTCGCAGGTGTTCTCGTACCACAGCCTGGTGGAAGAAGGTCATCCTGCCGTTCACCAGCCCGATGATGGAGGGAGCCCGATAAGCTCCCAGCTGATTGGCTAGGCGGCGCTCATAACCCAAGTCCACAATGCCAATACCCACGCCTGGTGTGATCATACAAATTATTGACAGAAAGGAGTAAAAGCATGGAAAAAAAATAAACAAATTGTTCTATTGCTGAAAACAATTTGTCACAGTTTTCATAAAACGGTTTGAAAGAAAAAAACTGGTGGCATAAGGCTGGATTATGAACTTAGAAATGTGGATAAGTAGGCCTGTCACAATAACAAATTTTGCTGGGTGATTAATTGTCTCATAAATTATTGTGATAAATGATAATATTGTTTGAAATTTGACAATAATTATTCATGTCAAATTTAAGAAGAAATGTTGTTTAATTTTTGTGTGTAGTACCTTTTTTGACCAATGGAGGGCAGTATAAGACTGTTTGAACCAAAGAATGGATAGTGAGGGAGCTTGCAGCGTTAAGATAAATGGGAGGGAGGCCCCTTGACGTGACATGGGCTGTCTCTCTTCCTGTTTTTCGGTTCTCAAAATGGGGGACGCTCTGTGTAGTTTGAGCTCTTTAGAGGTTTTTCCCGAGGTCAGTCTGTTAGCTTAGCTCGTAGCTTAGCTTCTCAGCTTAGCTGCTTCTAATGATCCAAAAACACGATTTTGGATTGTTAAAACAGATTTTAAAGAGAAAGGGAGAGGTCATCGAAGAGCACCGGAGTCGAGCCTTTTGTCATCCAGTGTCTTCAGTAGAAAGAGAGAGACACTAAAACGTGATAAAGTCAATAAATGAAAACGAGGTCAATAATTTTAATTTATCATGCGATTAATTGATTTATTGTTTATTGTGACAGGCCTTGTGTCAAACTGTTTACACCTACGTAAAATGAAAAACAGAACAAGGCTAAAAATCCAGGGACTTTTCCTTTAGATCTGTAAAGTCTTGTAAGACTGAATTTAAATGCCTACTAGATGTGATATCCAACTATATGAAAACATACCAGCTTTAAGAACCTTATAAAGCACATGTTACATGCTTCAGGGTGCTATATGAACTTTTGAATGACTCTTGACTTTATACTTTGTTAGTGGACTTCAAAATCTTACCCAGAGGTTCCAGCTCCTGCACAGTCTGCTTCCACACAGGCTCAATGTGCATACATGCAAAGCACCACTCAGAAGTCACTTTGATTAGGTATGGCCTCTTATAGCTGTCTGGGAGAACGTCACTGTTATACTGCGCGTGGTGAAGCATGTACTTGCTGTCAGCAAAATCCCTGGACCTAGAAAACAGTGTTGAAACGTCACTGTTATACTGCGCGTGGTGAAGCATGTACTTGCTGTCAGCAAAATCCCTGGACCTAGAAAACAGTGTTGAAAACAAAATAGGACATGTTTTATACATAATTCTTAAATCTCCCAAACTATGCTTTTCTAAGACCACATGGAAAGAATGTTAATTAGAAACATTAATATCTAGAGTCCACTTGTTTAAATGTGTTGAAACAGCTAACTCTTTTATACGATTTGAGTATTTTGATGTGTATAATTGTTGAAGCCTAAATTAGGGCACACCTGCCTGGTTGGGAGCAAGTTTAAAAAAAATTTTTTTTAACATAAATGTTTTTATGATGAACAAAATGCTTTGATAAAAGAATCAGAAAAATAGGCCAGTTCAAGCACACGATACCTGGGGAAATGAAAAAACGACTCATCAAAGTAGAAACTGCTGTGAAAGTTGCGGAAACCGTGATGTTGTTGTGACTGGGCGAAAGGCTGGTTTTCGTCCATTTGTCCATAACGGTCGAAGTTGGACCTTCGCTCCTCGTTAGATAAAATCTGAGAAATGAAAAGGCAAAAGAAACATATTACAGTATAAGAATCCTAAGTACAGAAAGTGAAACAGTCCAACAGTAAAACAAGGAAACTATTGAGTACTTTATGTGTCATTGAATCTTTTTTCACCCACCTCATATGATTTAGAAATCTTAATAAACATATCTTCAGCTTTAGGGTCTTTGCTCTTATCTGGGTGCCTAAAAAGATCCACAGATTACACCATAAAGTTTATGCATGCTTAAAATAATATCTTCTGTTAAACATTATATGTTAAACATTAAATTATATGACAGCAGGAGCGCCTGTAGAGGGTTAAGTGATAATTAGCACAGAAGAGCTGACTCTTCAGACAAGATGAAGAAGAAATGGTCTCCAGTCCCTCACCATTCTCTGGCCAGGTTCTTGTAAGCCCGTTTGATTTCTGCTTGACTGCTAGTCCTGCTCACACCCAAAACTTGATATGGGTCAAACTCAGATGTTGGTTTCACCACACGCACAGTAGAACATAGCAGAAAGATAGCGAGCAGGAACGGACAAGTCCAAGGAGGACCCCCTGTTCTCCAACGCGTCATCTTCTTCTTCTTCTGCTCCAGTTGTAGTTACGCCAGTTAGCTATGCTAAAACGGAAAGAGTTATTAAGTAACGCGCTTACATGTTCGGGTCTGGAACCTTTTTGAGTGTCAAGTTACATTACAGACTCCAAGCGACTAATTTACAACGCAGAGGCCATGATTTTCGTTACAGTTGACAGACATTAGCAACCGGTCAGCTTGATGACAGCCACAGCCTGCGACAAATGCTACACTTCCGGTTGGGAATTTCACAATAAAACATTTCTGAACGCTTTTAAAAACAGAAACGTCAGATCAAATTTAAATAAATGAAATAATACAAATAATAAAATAATAACGTTAAATTGAACATAACACGAAAACCTATGCACGTTGACAAGCGCAGTACAGACAAATAAAGTCCAGTTGATCCTGTATTGAACGCCTTTTTTGATTTTACAGACACGCTTGCTGAAAGTGCTCAGAAATGCTTTTTGACATCACGGCTGCAAAGAAGTCACAAGGTGTAATTTCCTAAATGCCTACTTTAGTTAATCGTTGTTTTAAATAAACAATTACTTAATGTGGTCCTTAATCCAGCTTATTAGTTCAATTTAGTTTTTAAAGCTCTGCTCTTGATTAAAAAAATATATTATTAAGTACAGCAACTTCGTTTAATTTCCGAGGTAACATGAATGCAGCATACCTGGAGAAGAGTAATGCGCATGCTCACAACGAATCGGTCGCCTACCATTTTTCATTTCATTTTTTTTTTTTCATTTCATTTTTTTTCATTCATTCATTCATTCAACCTTTATTTATACAGGCTAGCCTCGTTGAGTCACGGGGACTCATTTACAAGAGGGACCTGTCTCACTCACACCAAACAACCATCCACTCTCACACTCACACCTAGGGTCAATTTAGAGTCACCAATCAGCCTAACAAGCATGTTTTTTGGTCTGTGGGAGGAAACCGGAGTACCCGGAGGAAACCCACGCATGCACGGGGAGAACATGCAAACTCCACCCAGAAAGGCCCCGGACCGGGATTTGAACCGGCAACCTTCTCGCTGAGAGGCAGCAGCTCTACCAGTTGTGCCACCGTGCTGCCCATTTCATTTTCAAAACTGATGTGCTTTCAGAAACTGTGATATATTTTTATATATTTATTCCTGACATTTAATTAAAAATAAGTTAGTTTAAAAAAATCTAATTTAGTTTTATTTGTTCGTCAATTTTTGCAGCTTTCTCTTAGACGCATTTTAATTTTTTCGTTTTTTATTTTACGGGGGGTGTTAGGGCTCCACTTCCGGTTCCTGTCCTCTTAGCCACGCACAGCCAACCAACCAGAACAGATGCAGAAAATGAAGCCTCTGGCAGGAGATACACGGAACCGTTGGACCAGCTCAGTGTAACCCACCCGAACCTCTGGATCAGACCAACATGATCCAGCTGTGGATGTTCGCGGTCATCGGAGAGTGTTTACAAAGTGCGCAGGTGCTGTGGTGTCGGTGCTAACGCTAGCTGCTAGCTGCTGCCCGCCTCGGCTGCATCGACACAGACGGGCTGCTTTTAACAAGCTAAAGGAGGTAAACTACAAATCCTCTTTAAGTCGCACCTGCTCCCTGCATTGTTGTGGACGGTTTGTGGTTCAGCTGGTGCAAGAAAAGCAGCTCCTCTGAGGTTCATTTTACCAACTTCCCTGGTTTTTCAAGGCAGAATATTTCATTTCATTCATTCATTCATTCATTCAACCTTTATTTAGACAGATAAGTCACATTGAGCCTCGTGAGATCTGCTTAGACAGACAAAAAGTAATGAAATTAGACACTTTAGGAGATGGAGGCGAAAAAAATTCCCATTAAAATCTTTCTTCATACCTGAGAATTTTTTTTCTAAATTGCTACCAGATTGTCCAGAAATACATTAACATTTTGTTTTGCATCTGGTAAATCGACAGTGAAGCGAATCTGCAGCTTGTACCCTCATGAAAACGTTAAATTAAAATTGGTTTGTCATTATTTTCTGTATTTAATGCGTGCTTGTATAATCTGAGGTTTTAATATCTAATGTAAAACTGAGAATTTGAGTGTTAATGGTTAAATCTTTGTGCTTCTTTCCAGACTCGGCACCATGAATCTGATCCGCATGGTGTGTCGCCACAAGACGGCTCTTGTCATTGGGACTGTGTCCAGTTTTGCTGCAGTCCTTGTTTTCTTGGCCAAATGTACATCAGAAACCCTGAAGCAGGGTCACCCAGATCCCCCAGGCTTAGCCCCCCACACCAAGGAGTTGCGCTTCCATCCAGACCAGCGTAATCCTGCCCCTGAATCCAAAGATTTGTCAGCGTTCCTTGTGGTTCTCATCACAACGGGACCCAAGTACACGGAGCGCAGGAGCATCATCCGCAGCACCTGGCTTGCCAAGCGGGATTCTGATGTTTTGGCCATGTTTGTGGTGGGAACTCAAGGGTTATCAAGTGAGGACCTTCAAAATTTGAACACGGAGCAAGGACGACACAAGGACTTGCTGTTACTGCCTGACTTGCGTGATTCTTATGAGAACTTGACACTGAAGCTGCTGCACATGTACTCCTGGCTGGACCAGAATGTGGACTTCAAGTTTGCCTTCAAAGCAGACGATGACACATTTGTGCGCTTGGACCTCCTCAAGGAGGAGCTGAAGGGGAAGGAACCCAGCAGGTTGTACTGGGGCTTCTTCTCAGGTAGGGGCCGTGTAAAAACAGCTGGCAAGTGGCGAGAAAGCTCCTGGGAGCTCTGTGACTACTACCTACCGTACGCGCTGGGCGGCGGCTACGTTCTCTCAGCTGACCTGGTACGCTACGTGCATCTCAACGCGGGCTACTTCAAGACGTGGCAGAGCGAGGACGTGTCCCTGGGTGCCTGGCTGGCGCCGGTGGACGTTCGGCGGACACACGATCCACGCTTTGACACGGAGTATAAATCGCGCGGCTGCAACAACAAATACTTGGTGACGCACAAGCAGAGCTTGGAGGACATGCTGGAGAAACATCAGACTCTGCAGCGGGACGGCAGGCTCTGCAAGGAGGAGGTCAAGCTGCGATTGTCTTACATCTATGACTGGAGTGTACCGCCATCTCAGTGCTGCCAAAGAAAAGATGGGATTCCATAGCTGCTGTGTTTCCACAAAGGTTGATTTTGTTTTAAGTGTTAGATATACAGTACTGCTGTTCAAGTCAATGCAGTATTTTTTCCTGATCCTGGTTTATGCTTTGCCTCCTTGTACCTTCACCTCGCACTTAGCGAACCATGTGCTTACGACTGCGTAGTCTTGTATTTTATGTGGATTAAGTGAAGGTTAAGCTTAGAGCCAAAGCTCAGAGGTTAATGTTAGGTTTGGATGTCAAGCCTAGGTGTCACCAGTTCAGATTAGGAACTAGGGGACGCCTACGGATTTGGTAAATATCAGCATACGTATCCTTAAAAAAGGCACTAAAAGTAATACTACATTAGATTTAATCATCAGCATGACTGCTTGGGTGTGTTTAAAACAAGGCCAAAGCAGGTACAAAGTGTTGGTGGCAGATTGCTTTGTTTTGTACCAACAAAATTATGGTTTTGTAGTGACCAAAATTGCAGAAGCAACTTTTTTTTAACCTTTTCCCCACCAAATCTGCATCCATTAGACTATTTAAAGCTGTGTAAATGGTATATATATAGCACATTTTTATCTAATCAAGATACTCAAAGCGCTTTACAACACAATCTGTGCCCACATTTACCTCTGCACAAACATTTATACAGCACTCTACTACATCTCTACAAAGCTAATTGAACAACTCCTTATAAAGAGGCTAAGCAGTGCTTTAGATCACATTCATACACCAGTGGGACACACATCAGAGGCAATGAGGGGTTTGCTCACACTTCAACATGTGACAAATGGTGGAATCAAACCCCCAACTCTCCCATCGGAGGACGACTGCTCTAACCACTCAGCCACAGCCGCCCCCAGACAAGCTGTAACAAGATGTCTGAGCATAAACCATAATAATGTTTAATTTTATAATTTTAAAAATATCTTAAATTTGTGAAAACGAGTCACACACTTTTTGTTTTCCACGTGCAGGTAAGACTAACTTCAGTCAAATATAAAAATGAACTTTTATCACATAACATCTTCAGATCCCTAAAATTAATTCAAGTCATTGTACTGATTGTAAGCCATATGCAGAAAAGTTAGCTAAACTTTTGTTTGTACTTTTATTTATTATTATTATTATTATTATAATAATAATTATTATTATTATTTTGGTGGAAAGCATTTCTCCTAAATCTAAGATATGGACACTGATTTCTACCTTCCCTGCAAAAAACACATTTCTAGTTTTATGTTCTCCCAGTATTTTCTCCCAGTACAAAATAATTTTCATATTGTGATAATAAACATTATTAAAAAGTTCATAACTTAATACATTTGTGGGATATACATATAAGGTGAACAACATACTTCATAACAGCATCAAGAAAACATTGTAAGAACATAAAAATGGATTAACGTGAAAATATATTTTAATCCGTACAAACGTGCCTGAAAAAGTCACTAAATCTAAACTGCAACTCAGGAAAAACAAGTCCGATATCTTTTCATTTTCACCGTTACTGCTTCTGTACGTTCATAATCAGGGGCTAAAAGAAAAAACTATAGTCCTTTTATTAAAACTGAGAGGTTTTACATGTTAAAAGTTGTTAAAACCAAGAAATGGTTAAGAAGTTACTAATTAAATTTTAATCCACGTTGTTTGTCTTTTTGACTTCACAGTTCTCTCCAGTTTGTAACTTTTGTCTATTTGAGCTTCAGCTGCTGTTTCCGAACACTAAAATGTTTAGATGTTACTTCTTTGTTGTGGGTGGTGAAAAAAAAAATCCAGATGTGGAATCCTCACATGCCATCGTGTCTACCTTTGTATTTACTTTATTTTTGTTGTAAAGCGAATATCTGTTATATTTATTTATCAATAACTTATTGTGCAAACACATCACCAAGTGTTGAGTATGGACAGAAGTGCAGTGAATGTTTGAGGATTTTGTATTTTTAAACATGTTGAGTAATTTACAGAAATAATGGACAAATTGTGTTATATTCATACACAAGGTTGTTTAGAGGCTGAATTAATTTTGATCTGGTTTTTGGCGTTGACAGAATCAGCAGAAAGACTGAATGTTTGCTAGCAGCACACTCGGCACTTTGTTGCTTTTTTATTCGAGTATGGAACTACACTTTAAAACTACTGTACTGTACTTTTTAATTCCTGCAGTGTTTTGTCATTAACTGTTTGTCTTCTCTGGTGTGAGACTTGAACCTAAACTCTCTGTTCCATCAGTAGTTGTGTCCCAAACACCCGTTCAATTTGATTAAAGAGTTCAACATATTTCAGCCCAAAACTCATCAATAGACGTAATTGAAAACTTCTAGTTCATTTTTGTAAATATAGATGTACCTCCTTCCACAGGTTTTAATTTAGTGCAAAGTTTCTGTGATGGTTTGGTTTTCAAGCATTAGGTACGCTGAATGTTTTATTAAAATAAATGTGCTTTTGTGAACTGTAATCTTCTGTTAAATGCTTCTTTTATATTTGCATTCTCATTTATTATGAAATGTTTTCATAGTCTTGTTTTTTCCACCACCTTTCATCACTTTAACCAAAGCAGACCTCAGACAAATACAGACCAAAAACATTTAATTATAAAACTACAGCTTCCAGTCAGTAGTGACGCTCTTCTGAACAGATAGTTCATTTACTTCTTGACTCTGGGAGTCATTTGGAAAAACCTGGGATGTGCTTCAGGGTTTGTCTCACCCGAACAAACTCTGGCAGATTCTTCAGACTTTCCCTCCACTTCTTCTCCTCTAGCTCGTACTGAAAAACAGGAAATGTCAAGTTTCAGGCATCCTGCGTTACAAAATTCAACTTTAGTTCATAAATTGTGACAGCCTCGCTCTAACCTCCCGAACACATCCAGAAGATTGTCCAACTCTAATTAAAGTGATAAAAACATTAAAACTGTTTTGTTCTGCACAATAAATATCTTACCTGTCGTAGATAGCTCCTGGATCATCGTTCAGAGAAATGAATGAGGAATGTTGCTTCTGCCTTAAAGCAACTCCACTTTAAAAAATAATAGCAATTTAAGCAGATACTATTTTTTTTTCTCCTTTCGGCTGCTCCCTTCTTCAGGGGTCGCCACAGCGAACTAAGTCGCACGAACACTTGGCAGTTATTTTTATGCCAGATGCCCTTGCTGATGCAACCAGACCACCGAGCTACCACAGCCCTTTGTGTGGAGCAGAGAGTTGCCATCTAGGGTGCCCAGAGGAGCAGATGGTGCGGGTTAAAGGCCTTGCTCAAGGGCCCCGAGTGGGGGCAAATGAGGTGGAGATATAGGTGTGGGTGCTTCACCCACATTTTGATGTCTGTACCGGGAGTTGAACCGGCCCACCTGTAACCTCTGCGCCAGGGGGGGGGGAGGGGGGCTTGAGCAACTGCCCCTTTTGCTACTTGCCCCCAAGTGCCCTTTTGGTCAATTTTTTTTTTCCTATTCCTAAGCCCTCCTCTGACACATAATAACATGTACTAAAATTTTTATTTTATTTTATTATTATTATTATTATTATTTTGTATTTTGCAAGAAAAACAACATAATAAGCCCTCCGGTCACGTACCAACACTACATTCCCCACAATGCAACAGCAGTAGTAGGGGTGGGGTCAATCCGATCCGGACCTCACATTCAGGAAATCCCTTTCAGTTTGCAGGCAGCTACAGCGTGTGGATTGGGTGAGTAGCATCTTAGCTAACAGCTAGCCAACTTTTCATGGTAAAATGTCCGCTGTGTGGAAGTATTTTACACTAAACACCACAAGACAGCAACGTGCAATGTCTGTAGAGCCCATAGCGCCATATTAGGTCAATGTATCTTGAAGGAGAATATAGCACTTAAATAAAAGTCCAACAAGAATATTCATTTAGAATTAAAAATAACTCACCCTGAACTACCGTAATAGATATAATGTATGTAACCAATCAAGTTGCTCCTGTCCAATAAAAGCATATAAATGAAGGGGAAAAAACTCTATCCAGAGTTTGATGCAGCTCTGCTTTTCTGAATGGACCCTCTTCATCTCCACTGCAAGTAGCCTACTGTATAGCAAGCAGGCAACTTAAAAAAAAAAAAATGATTATAGTACACCAAAAAGTTGCATTGTGCCCTTGTTTTTCAATTTTGAAATGTATCATGTTTATCAAACTCAAAATCAAATCAAAACAAAATCAAAAACAAAATCAAAAATGAGGTCACTGAAAGAACGATCCACAACAGGTAATATATTAATTGTTCATAACCCTTTCCACTCATCCCTCCTTTAAAAGATCTGAACTACCCCTTGAAGGTCTCAAATTAATCAAACAGAATACAGTATTTACACTCCACCCCCCTTTTTTTTTACAAGTCTCCTGTCTTCTGTGCAGTTTCACCTCCAAGTCAGAGGGAGGCTGCAGTTCTCTTTTCTTCAGCTGCTCCCTCTTTTTGTTCTCAAGCACACATTGCAACTCAGGCTTTCTCCTTGCCAGCACACCTCTGAGGCCACAGGTGTGACTCCGGATTAAGACAAAAACAGGAAAAGTAAAAAATCCACAAAGCTTCTGCCCTCACATCCTATTCATCAGATTTAAATCACATCCAGGAGCTGATGTTAAGACTTCTGTTAGCAGACTGGGGAAGTTTAGGAGCTGGGTGTTGCACCTTTTGACCCGATCACCTGAACAAGGTCACTGAGGTCAATGTTTTTAAGAAAATGATCAAAAACAAATTGTTAAAAAAATACATATGAAATAGTTTAATGTGAACTGTATTTAAATAAGAAATCAGAATGAGTTACCGTATTCATTTTTGTTTTGTTAAGTCAAAGTCTTATACTAGTCTTATACTACTTATAGATAATAATAGATACTTCGTGCGACTAGATCGCTGTGGTGACCCCTAACGCAGGGAAAAAGCCGAAAGAAGAAGAAGAAGAAAAAAAACTTATAGATAATAATTGTTTGAATTGATTGTCTTAAAAAGGGGCAGATATGATAAGATTTTTTTCTTCCTTCTGCTCCCTTTCATTTTTTTTTCGTGTCGTATGGGTGATTTTTTTTTTTTTTGTAAAAAAATAAAATGAATACATTTATGAAAAAAAAGAAAAAAAGTGTGTTCATCTTTTGCTGCCGCTCTGGATCTGCTGGACTGGGGAGGCCTAAGAGGATTCACTGATTGAAGGAGGGGACTCACTGCTTTATAAACCATCTTTACAACATACAAGCCCAAAAAAACACAAAAGACTTGAAAGTTTTGAATTTTCAGGCTTTAAAACTGGCAATGAAAACATGTTTCTAAGCTAAATAATGAAAGTAAGGGATGAAGCTTTCTGTGAGAAACGTGGAGTTTGTTGAGCATCTTGGACCTGCTGCAGGTTGCTGGCAAACGTTTTCTCACCGCCTGTGACCGAAAAGCAGCTCCTGATGAAGAGCTCTGCGTTGGAGCGACGCCAGCACGGGATTTATCAGCTTTTGTGGTTTGATGAGGTCATCTTCCTCCTGTTGTTGGTTCTCAGTCACCTGCCGTGGCGAGTTCATCCAGCACTGTCTGAAACACACTGACACAAGTCAGAGAGTTCTGCAGCACAGCAGCAAAACAGACTGTAGAATTACCAAAACTCAAATGTGATTGCATTTTACATGAGCAAAATAAACGTTTGATTCCTAAAATTAAAATGAACTGTTTTGCTTTTGATGCTCTTTTTTTGTGATACCTTAATAAAAAAAACTGGAGTCAGTTATAAATGCACATTAAGACAAATTTACATTAAATATCCCTTCATGTAATAAAACTCCCAGCAAAAAAAGATTTTCTTTGTAATATTCAACATGAACAGAAAGGACTACATCTTGATCTATCACCAGATTTTTAAATGATGCAACTTTTTTATCCTTTTAGACTTAATTAATCATGTTGAAACCTGAAACGTGCGTTTCTAAAAACAGGAAAACCTGCAGCTTGAATACTTGGTTTCAATCCATTTAAATGTTAACATTATTCACTTGTTTCACATCATCCTTGTGCTTCCTCACTTCCCAACCCTAACTTTGCTTTTCGTCTGAAGTCATGATAAATAATCTTACCTGCGTGCTCTGGTAAAGACGCATTGCTTTAAAAGGAGGCTCTGCAGGCAGAACTGAGCAGTTTCCTTCAGGAACAAATGAAGTTGATGACAGATCCTTTTGTGTTTCCATCAACGATTTTAGTTCTGCAGTGGCGGCACTGGGGGGTTCCGCAGGGGTCCATCCTGGGTCCTCTCATATTCTCCTTATACCTACTGCCACTCGGTGCTATTTTCCGGAAACACAACACTTCTATGCCGATGACTGTCAAATTTACTTCTCCCTTAAAAAACAATGGTACATGCTCTATTCAACCTCTGCTCGACTTCCTGGCTGACATCAGGGACTGGATGGCTTTAAATGTCTGAAGTTTTAATGATAATAAGTCTGAAGCCATATTGTTCTCTCCCAATGACACATTCTCGAACCATTGCATCGACCTTTATGCTCTACCCCGGTCTGAAAAACAAAAAGTCACAAATCTGGGAGTGATAATGGATCCGTCCATGAAACTCAACAGTCATGTAAACATGATCTTTAAATCTTGTTTTTTCCAGCTGAGGTGTCTGTCTAAGCTGAAGCCCATATTATCCAAAAATAACCTGGAGACAGTAATTCACGCATTTATTACATCTAGGCTTGATTACTGCAATTCACTTCTGCTTGGCGTCAGTCAGGCCACCATTGCACAATTACAACTGGTCCAGAACGCAGCAGCCAGATTTTTAACCAGTACAGGCAAAAGAGAGCACATTTCACCAGTCTTGGCCTCCCTGCACTGGCTACCGGTTCATCTTTGAATCCAGTTCAAAATTCTCATGCGGATGTCTACAAATTGCTGAACATTCTCGCCCCCGCCTATCTCTCTGATTTGATACACCCATATGTCTCACCACATGCTTTGAGGTCAGAGGACCACGTATTTTATTTTATTTTTTTAACATTTTTGGGTTCTAGTGGCCTTTAGGATGAGGGCGAAACGGGTAGAGAGGGGAGAGACATTGTGGAAATAGCTCGTCGGGACCGGGACACGAACCCGCGACGCCCGCAGCGAGGCCCAGCCTCAGAACACGTGCCGCGCGCTTATCCCCCACACCAAAGCGGCGGCACAAGGACCAGGTACTTTTAATGCCTGGTACCCACTTGACCCGTGTCGGGCGGCTGAAGCAGCCGGTTTACATTCAAAGTCTATGTGGAGACGCGTCGAGGCGCGGCGAACCGTGAAGCGGCGCGTTTTGAGTGATTGAAGCGGCGCGGCGGCACGCGGCAGTTCCTTTCCACGCACGCGCGCGTCCGAAAGCAACCTACGCGTCGAGCTACGTCGAGCCGCCAACGTCATAAAATTCGATCTCTGGTGGCTCGACGCGTCCAGCAAACAGTCGGGAGAGCCTCTGCTATGTGATTACACAACGACAACGGGACTTTTTTTGGACTTTTTAAACTTACCCGATCGAGCCTCCATGAATTGGAACCAAACTCCGGTAAGAAACGTGGCATTTTTACAGTTGCTGCTGTCCGCTCCAGCATACGATCACCCCAAACATAAAAAAACGTTTTAATCTCAACAAAGACTGTCGGAGCTGCAGTAACACAACAACTGACCCGGAAAACGAGCTAGACCCCCTCCCCTCTGCCTCCCCCCAGTGCGCGTCATCAGACGGTCTTCAGTGGCTTTGTGGGAACGTGACAAGCGGCTAAAAGGGGGCGGCAGGAGCGTTTTGAGAAATTAGGTGGGTACCAGGCATAAGAGTTCCAGGGACTCGTCTTAAATGCAGAGGTGACAGGGCGTTCTCTGTAGCAGGCCCAAGACTTTGGAATGAGTTACCTCTGCTTGTCAGACAGGCCCCCTCCCTCTCAGTTTTCAAATCCCATTACTACTCTGTTGCTTTCAACACCAGATGATCTGTGTTTGGTCGTTTTATTTATAATCTCCAATGCTTTTATGCCTTTTTTGTACTTCATTGTGTGTGTTGCCTGTTGTTTGTTTGTTTGTACAGCACTTTGGTTGAACTTGTTGCTGTTTAAAGTGCTTTATAAATAAAATAGTATGGTATGGTTTGTTGTGGCACGCAGAGCTGCAGCTTCTGAGGCTGATCAGAACAGGTGTGTTGCACCGCCCTGAGTCAAATCTCATTACGTGTCTTACACGACCCTTTGTTCCACCTTTATTACCTTCAGGGGACTCTGTTGTCTCGGAGCAGCAGCAGCATATGCTGAGATCAGGAGAATCAAATGTAGGGATTAGCAAAGCACAAAGCTTTGAAACAGATTTTAGTGTCTCCGAACAGACAGATTCTGTCCCAGTGTAACATTATAAAAAGGCGAGGATCACCTGAACAAAACCAAATTCCTACAGTGCTTTAGGATTTTTAACTCACAAAAAGAGTGAAGGTAACTCTGAAGCCATCAGTACTGACTCAAGTGAATGCAATCCTCTGAATCAAACTGATTTCAGCTCCATCCTTCTCTTTTCTAGCTGTCATGGAGATGAACAACCACACACACATGCTTAGAGCCATTTTTAGAATCTCAAATTACCAGAAAACTTGAGTACTGTAAACACAGGCGTGGACAAGGAGAACCTGCAACATCCACACAGAAAGCCCCAGTTAAGTGCTGACCCTTTGACCTTTGAGGTGACCATGGTATCCAGCTGCCCACCTACAGCTTCATTATAATGTTTTAACCCACACAAAAGCTTTTACAGCAGATCTTTACACAGAAAAGCATCTTGTGCAAGAACAAGAGTAAAGTGGAAACAACTCCACTGCTCACTTACAGCTATTTGAAGAGTGCTTTGAAGGTCACTTTAATCCTCATCCTTCCTTCAACATCTGCTGTGTTCAGAAGCAGAGCTGCAGCAGGGATAACATGTTTTTGTTGTTGCATCTATTTATTAAGTCTTGATTTTGCAGCTCAGCGCTGCTTGTTTATGTGGCAGGAAAGTCATATATCTCAAACATTCTGCAACAAAGGACATGTGCGAGCATCTGACTTGTCACGCGCTTGTTAGGAACAATGATTTGCAAATGATTTAGCATCTGCATTTTATTCAATTTAATGTGAACAACAACGTGTTAATTTGTTAGTGGTTTAGTAATTTATTTAGTCACTCATCAAATTATATTTTTTATTTTCAAGCACCTGTTCAACAGAATGAACACGTAGTATAAACTCAAAACTAACAGTGGTTAAACACGTTTTGTTTCTAAAGTACTGTATTGTAATTGTAGAATGTAATATCACAATAAGGCAAGCCGAGATGAAAGTTTTCTATAATTTATTGTATAAAAGTCATGTACAGCTGAAATACGCCGTGCAATTTACTTTTGTGCTCGTGTAGGCTATGTATATTAAAGCTGCACTATGTAACTTTGTAGTGCAGTCTGTAACTTTTCTAACAATATATTTTTAACATATTTCTTCACTCTGTCACTATCTACTGACAGACTGATGTTAGACAAAGTAATCTCTGAAAAAAACTATAGTCCCCTTGCTTCTCTATCAGCATTTATAAAAACACAGAGTGACCCGCCGTTAACCAGCCAATAAAAACAGAGTTTGTAACCAGCCAATAAAAACAGAGCTTGAATTTGAACCAGCCAATAAAAACAGAGCTTGAATTTCAGCAGGGCCAGGGGGAGCAGAGCCATATATGGCTCTGAGGGATCAGCTTTGCCTGTTGAAAATTTCTAAGTTCTGCGCTCTACAGAAAGTAACCCCCAATTTACACTACATGCGTTCCGGCTCCGCTCCGCTCCGGTCCGACCTCCGCAGCAAATACGCACCCATTATAATCAATGAGAGCGTTTACACTGGCTCCGCACGGCGGCGGCGAGCGGACGGCAGTCCGTCAAAATTAGATCCGATCCTATTTCTGCCGGACGCCGGAGCTGTGCCGGAGTCAACTTTTAAAGATTACGTCGCACCAACAGGAAAAGGAACGAGCACAACATCCGTATTTACAAAATAAAATCACCACGGGCGGACTAATCCTAGCTCTATACGGATTTATTTGTACAAAAATGCTGTCAAACTATCATTTATGACTACGCCTACAAACACAATACAAGAAATAAAAAAATTAAAAAAGTATTTTATTCTGAAATGTAATGAATCACGTCCTGTCGCTCATTTACGAGAGAAGATCAAGGCAGACGCAACAATGGATGAGGAGAGACTTATTGTGGAAGTTGAGAATTACACTAATTATATGACACCAGTCATCCTTTTTATAAAGACACCGTTAGAAAGGATATCGCATGGGTAGAAACTGCCAAAGTTTTGGGAGTGTCTGGTAAGTAAACACCTTTTTTAAAGTTTATGATACAGTATTTAACAAGTTATTTATATTTGTGTAGCCTACGTATTTTAATGTAACAGTTATTTTTTATTACAACAAGAAGGACTATTATTTAGTAACTAAAAAAGTAACCAAAAGTTTTGTGTTCTACTGTAAAAACGTTTTTTTTCCCATGCAAAGTAACTTTCTTCTCCACTGTGGGGGAAGTGCAAATCACGGAGGCCCACTAATGTATGCAAATTGATAGGTGGAAACAGGTGTGAACTGCCCTGATTTCTGGGACTTAATGCAATTGTACCAGTTTTCTTTTTGTAAAAAAAAAAATAATAATTACTGAAATAAAATTTACCAAAACAGGAAGAAAGGTATAAATTTTTATTTACAAAAACAAGACATGCAAACACACTGTATTTATTCACATTATTTACACAGCATCACTTGTCCAACTCAGTGATTTTTCCACCTACACCATCCTGTCCTGCCACTCCACACTGCCTTGAGGGGAGTGAAAAAAGTCACAAAACATCTCCCTGATGTTGCAGGCCTCTCTTGATGCACGGTTTCCTCCCATGCGCCTCGCTGGCACCATATGTCTGCCATGATGTTCAGCATCATCCAGCATTTGCTGATTTTCTGATGGTGAAAGCAAAAAGTTGTGCAAAATGCAGGCAGCTACAACAACAGTGTCAACATTTGCAGGATGCAAGTTTATTCTGTGGTAAAAAATTCTCCATCTAGAGGCCAAAATGTCAAAGGCCTTCTCAACTACCATTCGTGCTCTTGACAGCCGGTAATTGAAGATCTTTTTTCTGTGGGTTAGATTGAGGCCTGGGTATGGCCTCATCAAATATGGCTTCAGAGGGAAAGCAGCATCACCCACCATCACATAGGGCACATTAACTGCTGCATCAGCACCAGGGAGGGGGGCATTGGGAGGCACATTCAGTGTCCCTCTCTCCATTCCAATCCCCAAGGCTGAACCAGCATAAATACCTCCATCACTGGTTCTTCCAAAGTTCCCCACTTGTATCACACGGAATCTGTATTGTGCATCCACCAGTGCTAAAAGAACAATAGAAAATGTTTTTCTGTAGTTAAAGGACTGGCTTCGAGAGTGTGGTGGTGCTTTGATGTGGATGTGTTTGCCATCCAGTGCCCCCAAACAATTTGGAAAATTCCACCTCTCCCAGAAGCCCTCAGCCACTTCTTTCCATGTGTCCTCAGTTGGGGGAGGCAGATATTGTCCCATCATCACCTTCTCAATGGCAGCACAGACCATGTGAACAGAGTTTCTGACTGTTGTATGTCCAAGACGATAACTGAAAGCCAGACTGATGAAGGAATCTCCGGAGGCCAAATAACTGTGGGATAGCAAAAAAAAAAAGCACAAACATTAATTATGATTTTCTTAATATATTTCAGCTGAACAATGCAAAAATAAATGGCGATCGCTGAGAGACAGCTACGCGAAAAACCGTAAAAAGTCTAACTTGCCAAGTGGCTCTGCCGGAGGAACGGGAAAGGAATGGAAATTTGAAAAAATTATGTCTTTCCTTATCCTGTACCTGCTACCCCGAAGGTAAATTCTGAGTAACATTTGTGTTTTTTTTAATTTATATGAACACATTTTTCTTCAAATAGTTCCAGAAGCAACTTGGCAGTTGCATCACTGTTGGAGACAGAGGAGGACCAACCATCTCCTATGAGTGAACAGGGTGAACGTTCAGGAACCCCAGTGATGCGAACAACTCCATCACCTGCTCCCTCTCTCGTGGCTCCATCAACAGCCACAGAGAGAGAAAGGGCCCGTCCACGCAGCCCAGTGCGGAGGTCAACTACTTCTCATCAGCCAACCACCCACAGTGGAAGACACACACGAGGTCCTGACATTGGTGACCGGCTTGTGTCAATCCTGCAGGAGCCGGCCAGACCATATATACCCAGTGATACTGCTGATGAGGCATATTATTTTTTAATGAGCTTAGTCCCAATGTAAACTGAAAACAAACAGGAGAACACAGGTCAAAGCTGAAATGATGAACCTTTTAAGTAGAAATGTAGAGTCAGAAACAAGCGCTCAATACAAAAAACAACTGGACTTTATTTGTTGCAGAAAACGTTTCACCCTGCATCCGAAGGGCTTTTTCAATTCAAAAGAGCAGCTGTGAGACAGAAGTTTTATACAGCCTGACATGCCACGCACCAACATGTAATTTGGAAGCTGAAATAACGCCCACACTTACCGGAGATAACATATCCATTCTATGTACCCTATGTAAATTGACGCAACAACACATCACAGCTTAACAGTAGGGGGTTTGTTAAGGTCTTTGTTCCTCTAATCCACAGAAGCAGCTACTCTGTTCTCAACAGGTGTGAACTGTCTTGGAATCAGATTTAAAGCTGCATTATATGTCTTTGAAAGTTGAAACCTGAGCCCCCCCCCTCGGTTAAGAGAAGGCTTTTCCCTTTTAACATACACAGCTTCTTTCACCCCCCTCTCAAACCATCTGTGCTCTCTGTCCAAAATGTGCACATTCTGGTCCTCAAAT
>JBBPBX010004806.1:0-26798 GCA_038048925.1 Garcialebias charrua
ATTTTTTATTAAATAAATACCTGTAATAAATACCTAAACCTGTGCCTGACTGTCCTTTTACTGCATGGTCCATCACACTGTGCACATCCCTCCTCACTCTATTTCAGATAGAAATAGGCTCCAGCAATAAAAACAAACAGTGAATTTGGTTGCAATGTCTTTATTTACAAAGGCTACTCAAATCTAGCAAACACCTTCATGTTCCTGTCATCACAAATTTCTCTGCAGAACTTTTCATGGTCCTCCTTCATTTTGAAAATAAAAGAGAATTGTTCTGCTGGAGAACTTTCATTCATTTCCTCAGTCCAGCTGTTGAGGGCCTGGAGAGCTTCTTCCTTGTCTTCATCATCATAATCAAGGACAGCAGGAAGTGTAACCTGGCCAACAAATATTTGGTTTTTGCACCATTCTGCCGCAGCATGGCTGTCTCTCAAGATTGAGCTTCCCTGCAGAAAAATATGTTGATTAATATGTTTATTATGTGAATACTGTTACCTGTAAATATTACACCTTGGCAATTCAATCTATAATAAGATATACTTTTAAATTACATTATAAATGTGTCAATGCAATTCCTGTGTCCTTTAACCTGGGTTTCAAAACCATGTGCACTAAAATACCTATGCAAATTTATGAAGTGTTTTTGTAGCAAGTGTCTGTTTAAAATTTTTGACCTTTTCTGGTGTTGGTGAAGATTCTCAGTCGTCCAGGACATGATAAAATCAGAAAAAGCGCTCAATACAAAATTACATTACTCATTACAAATAAAGTCCAGTTGTTTTTGTATTGAGCGCTTTTTCTGATTTTCTGGTGTTGTTTCTTCTTCTTTTTCTTTTTGTTCTTCTTCTACTTTGTCTCTGTTAATAAAATAAAGAAATGCATAAATAGACAGTCTTGCGATCTAGCATGCCCGTGGTATCTTTGGGACAACACTTATGTTATTTACCTAAAAAATTCCATGACTCTGTCCCAGAGATGGGGACTCGAGTTTGGGACTCGGACTTGAGTCGCACTTAAGTCGCAAAAACAGAGACTTCAGACTCGACTCGGACTTGCATTCAAAAGACTTCCAACTCGACTCGGACTTGCATTCAAAAGACTTCCAACTCGACTCGGACTCGCCATTTGAGACTCGTGAGCATCGAGAATTGTTCGGAACCGGGACTAACTGTCCGGTTTTCCCGAAATCGTTCAAAATATTAATTTGCGATTCCTATGTTCGATGCTAGTTAGCCGACTGGAAGTAGCCGCCACCGAAAACCAACGAAGAAGAATCCACCGGAAGTGTGCATCTGCTATCGATAGCGTACTAATTTAATAAAATGACCAGTCAGGTCAGTGCAGCACTTGCAATAATTTTCTATCATGCAAAGGAGGGTGGAGAAGTAAAATAGTGTCCCGTCTTTGACGCACTCCACCGGATTATTTTCGCTTCGTATCCGACCGGAAGTACAGAGTGGTCCGTCTGCAAAACGCTCCGCCGAACTTTTCGCTAATCGCTACCTCTTCGACTCCATCAGGTAAATAAATAAACTATAAACTACATCTCATACCAACATTAAGGCAGCTAACAAGTTATACTCCGCTTAAAGCGGTAAGTCAGCTCAAATACAAACACGATGCTAACGTTAGCTCGTTTTTTTCTTAGACAAACGACCTGAAATGGCTTCACAGTGTTCACCAGTGACTGTCCAAGGTAAAAACGTCAGTGTAACTGAATGAAGAGTGCCACAGAACAGTTACAGCATATGTTGTGAAAAGGTTGCATCCCTTTTCAGATGTGGATTCAATTCAACCATGGATTGCACTTACATTGCACTCAAATCCAACACTTATTAACATTCTTAATTCATTTAAAGTTCTCTGTGTCTTTTAAAATGTTTTAATGTCTCTAGTTTTCAGTATTATATAATTTCTGTTTATGTTCTCTTTCATTCCATTATGAGTGAATGTCACAGTTTGAAGAATTATTGAATAGGTTAGTTAGGCAATAACAACAGAGCTAATAATTGTACACATTCTCAGTCTTAAAAATGATTTAATAATCTCTTTTTACTGATAATACTGATAAACCTGTTGTTTGTTTAGGAACTTCCTGCAGTCTGTCCAGAAAGTCTCCACTGGAGGAGCGTTTTGCTGAGGAAAGGGCACAACATAATTTCACAGCTCCATGTCCATGAAGAAACAAATGGAGAGAGGGCTGCAGATACCAGGACATCCCACCAGCTGTTCTGTCTGAGGATCCTGCTGCTGGTGGAACCAGGTTAGCCCATCAGTGGGAGCTCAGTAACATGACTGCAGCATCAGACACTGGACAATATTATTTGTACTGTATAATAATAATAATACTGTATATGTTTGTGAGTCCTCCATGTTGGCTCTCTGCCCTGTGAGAAATTCATAGTACCGGTAAATGTAACAAAAAGGAAAAAGTTCAAGGAAAAAGTTCATAGCATTAAATTCAAACAGAAGTTCAAATTATTTCATCCTGAAATAACTCTGGCTAACTACTGTAGCTTTTTTATAACATGGAGTTAAACTCAAAGCAGTCTCCTCAGATAAATAGTGTTACCATTATTTTTATATTAAAGTTTCTGTTAACTTATTATTTTCATATTAAAGTTTCTGTTAACTTATTATTTTTATATTTGATTGTTTCTGTTGAAATATATGTATATCAGTATTACACCTGAAGCACACATATTATGTGTTATGATTTATGTTCACTTAATTCCACCATATAATGTGAAAATATATTCAAGATGGAACCTTTATTTACGGGTTTTATTTCCAATAGGGAAGAGTTTTTCAGTTACACGCCTGCATAATACAACAGACACAACATTTGATGATTGACATATGAAGCTGGTAGTTGATTGGCTGAGAGGCGGATCACTCACAGAGTAGAAAAGTTCTAGGGCGGTTCCAAGGCGGTTCGATTCCAGGATTGGTCCCACGAGGCGATGACGTCATCTAGAGGTATAAAACCGTGGTCCGCCTTCGAAGATGTGTGTGTGTTGGACTGTGCTTGGAGTCAGGTCTGTTGGTTGCTGTAAGGTTTATTCTTATAATGTACAATAAACCTGCATAAAACTTGCACATTCGTTTCAGAGCTTTCCTTCAACTTTTGAACCGCAACAATTTGGTGATCCCGACGTTGAGAAGTTTGCAGTTTCGCCTGAAACGGAAGCCGATTGGGGGCTTCCCCCACGAGTGGCGGAGCAAGCGTGCAGCCAACTCTGGCGCCTTCTTCATTCAGGTGAGCAGATCTTCCGTTTATAACTAAATGTCTGCTATTGAAAACGCTAAATTTACCTTGGCTGTATGTCTGTTCTGTCTTCGGGTGGGCAAAAATTACACCGTAGTGTAGCTACGGTCGTTTGAGTTAGCGTTAACAGTTAAATAACGTGAACCACTGTTGGTATTTCATTTGAATGTGCATTTTTTTTGCTGTTTTCGTACATGTAAGTAAAGTGAAAAAGCACATAGTCCAACACACACACAGGGATAGCATATGAGTGCCGAGTTTGCGATTTCCCCCTCTATGAGCTCCGGCCTGTTGGCTAGGAGACACTTTCTTTTTATTTATTTATTTATTTGGACTCCGGGAAATCGTGGGGCTGAGGTCGGTCGTGAACTCCGGGACTTTGCTCGCCGTAGAGTTCACAACGGCTTTTATCCAGCACACGTTTTCGCCGTTCAGAGTGGATTGCCACTCCGGGTTCACAGGTCGCTGTGCATGTGATTAAAGTTCACATCCGGGACTGTGATCGCTGTTAAGAGTCACATTTTCCCTCCCCTTCCCAGTTGATGTTGATTACCGTATTTTCCAGTGTATAGGTCGCAAATTATTATTATTTTTTTTTTCATTTATTTTTATTTATTTATTTTTACTTTCTTTTGTTTATTTATTTATTTTTTCTTAGACCCTTGCGGCCTGTACTCCGGAAAGTGCTGTATACACGTAAACTACAGCAACAGGGAAAGATTTTTTATTTTGTATATTGTTTCAGTGGGTGTATTTTTTTCATTCATTCATTCATTCAACCTTTATTTATACAGGCTAGCCTCGTTGAGTCACAGGGACTCATTTACAAGAGGGACCTGTCTCACTCACACCAAACAACCATCCACTCTCACACTCACACCTAGGGTCAATTTAGAGTCACCAATCAGCCTAACAAGCATGTTTTTTGGTCTGTGGGAGGAAACCGGAGTACCCGGAGGAAACCCACGCATGCACGGGGAGAACATGCAAACTCCACCCAGAAAGGCCCCGGACCGGGATTTGAACCGGCAACCTTCTCGCTGAGAGGCAGCAGCTCTACCAGTTGTGCCACCGTGCTGCCCAGGCAGCACGGTGGCATTTGCAGGCAGTAGGTCAATTGTGAAGTCTAATAGAGACTACCACTGCTGTGCTCTGGGGTGGCATTTTTATTGGGTGTTTTAGGAGGGTGATTTAAAACAGGCAGTTTCTTGGTTGGCTACTGCAGCTGTCCATGGTCCTGGCTGGAGGTTTGCTCACTTCACCCTTGTAAAACACGTGTATAACATTATAATGTCTGACATACCTATACAAACTTGGAAAAATTGTGCCCCTGGCACATTAGGATCTGTATTACATGAGTTGTGGGTTTCATGGAGTCGGAAGGTAGCTGTCAAGAATGTTCTTGATGAGAAAAGACGTTTAGTTTCTTGGGTGAATAACATGTGTCGGTCAGGAATGTTTCCTGGTGTGGATGACCCGTCTCCATCTGCTGCTGGACTGAATAAGCTTCTTGTGCAATCAGAGAGAGCTTTGAGGTTGGCGTTAGATGAGAAGGAAAAATGTTCTGTTCTAGTGCGTAGAAAGAAAAATAAGGACTGGCAGAAGGCGGACGCCTTTAATAGGGACTGCTCGTTATTTTTGGATGAAATGTGCAAAATCCTAGGTAGGCAGAAACCTGCTCTGAGAAGTGCTCACAAAGCAGTTTCACAGAAACAAGTTGTTGGCTCGCAATCAGATTTATGGCCGTCTGCAGATAAGACCTTGGTGCCTGGTACGACAGAGCTCCCCCTTAAAGCCGGTGCTGCTCTCGTATCACAAACAGAGACATGCCTTGAAACTGAACGGCCTTGTGCTCCCCCTCCGCCTCCTCTTTGCCCCGCTCCCCCTCCTCCTCCTCGTCCTCCCCCGTATGCACCTGTGGGCCTAACTCCACACAATCAGATGCCATTGTCGGAGCTATCATCCATAAATCTGGCTGAGCTCTCATTGGGTTCTGGTTCTGAACACACCAGATCCAGCTCAGACTTGCTTCTCCTTACAGGAGGTATTTTACAGACAAGATCAGCTGAAAATAGGAACGTGGTGCAAGACCATGTGCAAACATTGATGGGTGGTATTCGTACCACTCCTGGCTCTGTGGGTGAACAAAGGGGAGATGATGTGTTCCGTCCACCGTCCTATGCAAGGGCGTAGATTTCATCTCATTATTGGGGGGGACCATGAACAGGGAAATTTTTTAAGAGCAATTTTGGGGGGGTCGGCAAAGTTACAGTGAAATGTAATGCAAAATGTACAGAGGGAAGTTTATCCAAACTGCATGCATATACTATGCAGAATAATCAGCAATAATATTGATTTAAATGGCATGTATTTAGTAGTCTTAATACTACTATTAATCAGTACAATAGTGACACTCATTACTCTTATAAAAAAATTTAATGTGTTCAATCTTTGCCACTTGTCAAAATGACAAGTGGCAAAATGAGAATTTTGCAAAATAGGTCCCCTCTAAATATTGTTTAAATTTCAGTTTGGCTTGTATTCATAGATTGCTGTGGTCAGTGTCACTGATAATCTGGTACCACACCTTCCCAAAATCTTAAAGCTTAAAAAGAAAACAGTTTTCAAGGAGAAGAAATACTTTAATGCAGGGGTCACCAAACTTTTTGAGACTGAGAGCTACTTCAGTGGGACCAAGAGGCACAAAGGTCCACTTGTTCGTTCCAAACAAATTTGCATGGTTCAACTTTAATTATAGTATTAATAATAATACATTTACATACATGTGAATATATGACTGCCTGATCACATCTGATCTGGTCTGTATTATTAAAGACTCCACACAATGATTAATGATTTAGCTTGGTAAATATGATCAATTATTATTGATAATTACCAGTAGTGATTAGAACTCTCAATCAAGAACTTGAGTCCTCAGTTTGAATAATTTTTTGGCTCTTCTGTGCAAATGTAAATTGTTCTTAGCTTTGACTGGGAGTGTGGATGGTTGTTTGTCTCTTTGTCTGTCTCTGGGACAGACTGGAGACGTGTCCTGGGTGTCTCTGGGACAGACTGGAGACGTGTCCTGGGTGTCTCTGGCGACCTGTCCTGGGTGTCTCTGGGACAGACTGGTGACCTGTCCTGGGTGTCCCTGCCTTCACCCAAAAGCAGCTGAGATTGGTTCCAGTCCTAAACAAGGGGGCATAATGGAAGACTTATTAACTGATATTTAAACATAAAACACTATTTCTTTTATGTTAAACTCAATCTGTAACATTTGAAATTCATTGTATTTTATAAATATTTTATTAACTGTTTTGTAGAAATGAACACGTTTGTAACATTCATTCAAAATATGCCTTTTACTATTAACAAATCTGTAGCATTTTTTAAGAACCTATCAAGAATAAAATCTTCCAGTTGCAGATACAAAATATCAATAATCCATCCATCCATCTTCTTCCGCTTATCCGGGGTCGGGTCGCGGGGGTAGCAGCCTAAGTAGGGAGGCCCAGACTTCCCTCTCCCCAGCCACTTGGAGCAGCTCCTCCGGGGGAATCCCAAGGCGTTCCCAGGCCAGCCGAGAAACATAGTCCCTCCAGCGCGTCCTGGGTCTTCCTCTGGGTCTCCTCCCGGTGGGACATGCCCGGAACACCTCACCAGGGAGGCGTCCAGGAGGCATCCTAACCAGATGCCCGAGCCACCTCAACTGGCTCCTCTCGATGTGGAGAAGCAGCGGCTCTACTCCGAGTCCCTCCCGGATGACTGAGCTTCTCACCCTATCTCTAAGGGAGAGTCCAGCCACCCTGCGGAGAAAACTCATTTCAGCCGCTTGTATCCGAGATCTTGTTCTTTCGGTCATAACCCAAAGCTCATGACCATAGATGAGGGTGGGAACGTAGATCGATCGGTAAATTGAGAGCTTTGCCTTTTGACTCAGCTCTCTCTTCACCACGACAGACAAAATATCAATAATGTAATATAATAAACAGTGACATTTTTTAATTAATCATGTGATATAAGTATTGATCCTCAACATTTTTTATAATAATAATTTATTTATAAAGCCCTTTAAAACAACCACAGCTGCAACAAAGTGCTACACATATAAAATCATTTTAACTAATCATCACAACTTCTCTACCTTTTTAAATTAATTATCTTTCACATATTTTATCATTACTTATTTCAAGAGCTCCACACCTGAAAATATGATGAATGTGAATCCATCCTGCTCAAAGCTGCGCTGACATTCTTCTGTCTGTTGCAGAGCCACCAGGGAGCTAGTTAGCATTGAAGCTAGCGTGTTAGCTGATGAAGTGTCGCTCCTCGTCGCGTTTTGCTGTTGCTAAAGCCACTAATGAGACACAGACACACTTGGAGAATAATGGCGGATTTCTCTATTTTTTTGCCTTTTTATATTTATGTTGTTTAAAGATACGGTTTCTTTTATTGAATTATTGGTGGGGACAGATCTATATTTCCCTAAGATTGGGGGGGTCCGGACCCCCCTGACCCCCCCAGGATCTACGCCTATGGTCCTATGATGCTTCTTTCAGCGTGACATCTTTGGGGGCTTCATATGACTCCGTGCCACTGACCTGTCCTGTTCCAACTGTTTGTCCTGACCTCAGGCCTCCTGCCACAACTTTTGATAAGGTCACTGGCTGGCAGCGAGGAAATTCAGGTCGATTAAATAGAATTGCTGATAATGTTCACACCTGCCTTGACGCAGCGCCTCCTGCTCAATTCATGTTACCTCTCGTTTCTTCCACCACAGCTGAGGGAGTCCGCAAACAGACTTACACGCCTTTTAGTTTGCAGGATACTGAGTTGATCCGTCAGCGTTTGCCTGATATCCAGAAAGGAGGTTCGGCTTGGATCCGCGCTTTTCTGGAGGCTTGCGCCGGAATTGTGCCATGTCTGGGTGATTGGAGGAGGGTTTTCACAGCATGCACGTCGTTTGGTAGTTTGACTGAAATAGAACAGGCTGCTGGGACTAAATTGGACCCAGACAGTGACACCCTACATGACCACGTTCAGATTTTATGGCCAATTATACGAGAGAAATATCCGACGTCTATGAAATCTTCAGACTTGTGTGAGATTCCTCCGGCTGTTACAGAACGGGGCACAACCTACTTATCTAGAGTTAAGCTCTTGTGGGAAAATAGAACTGGAAATGATCCAACGATTGATCCTACGACTCAACTGTTGTTCAGAGGAGCTGTAGAGAGCTCTCTGTCTGATGATGTTAAGAAGAGCTTGGCGTCTGTTGTTGGCCTGACAAAGATGGATTATGATTTATGGGCAGCCCACATTGTTCATTTTATTGATCAATCTTTTGATAAGAGGGAGTCTGATGACAGGGAATTGAAATCCCTTGAAACTCAATTAGCTAAGGCCCAATTAAAAGACATACGTGACAAACTTAATTTCACAAAGGTGAATGCAATTCAGATGCCCCAGGTTCAGGGTCCTCCTACATCATCTGATAATTCATATCAACAGAGACCTCTGGGCCCATCCACATCCTGGCGCAGGGGTCGGAACAAACGTCTGAGGGGCAACCCTCGACCCACGGACAGGTGCCGCCGCTGTAACGGGGTGGGACATTGGTATTTACAATGTCCGACCAAACAGGATTTATCGAGACAGGAGGTGACGCCAGCTCGTTATCCACATGACGTATATCCACCACCACCAGATCATACTCCACATGGCCCTATGCCGGGAGCCAATAATCAGGCCCCAGGCCAATATCCTATTCAATAGGGGTGCCCTGGTCCGGCAGTAGGTGGTGTCTTGTATCCAGAACCTTTGGTATCGTTAACCATTAACGGCCGAAATCACATGTGTATGGTTGATACAGGCGCCAGGTATTCGTCAGTTAACACGTCACTCCCACGATCAAAGAATACCGTACCTGTTGTTGGATTCTCGGGCAAGCCAGAGGAGTGGCCGCTCTCTTGTTACGTACCATGCGTGTGGAATAATCTGCGCTTTGAACACTCCTTCCTGATTTCTGACACATGTCCAGTGAACTTGATTGGACGAGACATTCTGTGTGATCAGAACGTGACTTTGATGATGAGTCCTGACAACGTCCAGCTGAGTTTTCCTGATGGAACTGTTCAGTACTGTGCTACAGTGAAAAGCTCCATTCATCAGATGCTCCAGGTTGAAGGGACTTCTGCTGAGTCTGGTCCAGCCGAATTTCAAGCTGAAGTTTGGTGGGGAGCAGTTCCTGACTTTACAACTACGCTCTTGTACGACACACTGCAGAGCTGGAACGCCTGGATTAATGTCATAAGATCTTATGACACGCTTCCTGATGTGGCACATTGCACGCTGAACTATGACCTTTGTGGTGATGGGGACTACGATGTGCTCTGGACAGGACTGCTGGAACATTGTCAAGAGACTGGTGAATTTCCAGTGGCTGAAATCATGGACATCTATGTGGCCCCGGAGGGAGTGGTGGCAGGTGTGAAGTTGCCTGCACCGTTACTGCAACTGTATATGCTTGGCGATGTATCAGCTCCACATGTGTCATTGATGGTTGTATCTGGTGCCGATGCGAAGAATTTAGGTCCTGTGATGAGACGCTGTCTTGCTGTAAGGGAATGGGTGCCTACACAAAATCCACACTTACACTATTCTCCAGAAACTGATACTTACAGGATCACACACAGATCATTCACATTATTGTTACCTGAGAAACATTCTCTGCCTAGATCACATGGCGGAGAAAACACAGACCATGTTGATACGGACAAACTGTTAGCCAGTTTGCCTGATACACTTTGGGCCAGGAGTTCTACAGATGTGGGCCTGCTGAGTGTCAACCCTGTCTCGATCGTCCTGAAGCCAGGCACGATTCCAATCTATAAACATCAATATCGACTCCGACAGGAGCAGATTGACGGTATAGAGCAAACTATTAAGGGTTTGCTGGAAGCTGGTGTGTTGCAGCCTACTGTTTCGAGCTGGAACACACCTCTACACCCGGTACCAAAAGCTGATAAATCTCATTACCGTTTAGTTCATGATTTGAGGCCTATAAATAAGGTTGTTGTTCCATCTAATTATGGTACTCCAAATCCTTATGTTATGATGAATGCTATTCAGCCTGAACACAAGTTTTTTACTTGTATTGACCTGGCGAACGCGTTCTTTTGTGTGCCTCTGGACGCTGGATCAAGGGATCTGTTTGCATTTACCTTTAAGGGGAAACAATTCACGTACAGTAGATTACCTCAGGGTTACGTGGATTCGCCCTCTTTGTTCAATCATGTATTAAAGCAAGTCCTTACTGATTTGCCTTTGCCACCAGGAGTGGTTTTAATCCAATACGTCGATGATATTCTGATAGCAGCTCCGACTTCAGAAGCTATTATGCACGCATCTGAAGCTGTGCTTCGACATCTAGCTCAGTGTGGTTTTAAAGTGTCAAAACACAAATTACAGGTGGGTCGTTCAAAAGTTCAGTTTTTGGGTAGGCTCATCTCTGGCTCTGGCCTGCAACTGACACCATCTCAGAAAAGCTCCATTTTAAATCATTCTAAACCAGCAAATGTTAGGATGATGTTAAAATTTTTGGGGCTGATCAATTACAGTAAGAACTTCATTCCTGATTTCAGCCGTAAGGTGGCTCCTCTGCGGAACCTCATTTCGGCTGTGGGATATAAAAATTTTGTGTCCCCACTGCAGTGGACGGAGGAAGCTGACAGGGCATTTGTGGAGATTAAACAAGCTTTGTTTGATGCGTGCTCTCTGCAGTGTCCAGATTACTCCTTGCCATTTCACTTGGATGTGGATGAAAAAGACGGATTTGTGAATGCCGTCTTGTTTCAAAGAGGGAAAGCTGGCTCTGACAGGCACGTTTTGATGTATTAACTATTGTTGTACTGATGTATTGTTGTATTGATGTACAAACTATTTTTTTTTTTCAAACACTCTATTCAAACAACTAATTTTACATTTGTCTTTTATTGGATAAAAAAAGTAGTTAATATGCCTGTGAAGAAAGAAGAATGTGTTAACCACAGGCTGTGGTTAACACATTCTTCTTTTTTTATCCAATAAAAGAGTGTTTGAAAAAAAAATAGTTTGAGAAGGGGCAGATAAGATTATTTTCTTCGTCTGATTCCTTTCATTTAATGCATTGTTTTATTCCTTGCTGTTTTGTAAATAGTTTTCTTGTGCTTTTTTAATCTGGAATGAATAAAAAAAATAAAAAAAACGTTGTACCAAACGGGACTTGATCCCACGAGCTCTGGGACTGAAGGCAGACGCCTTATCAGTTGAGCTATCCAGCCACATTAGTTTAGCATTGTCAACTTCTCCTTTAAAACGAACCGCCCCCAACAGAATTCTGGCTACGCCCATGATGTCAACAGATCTTGTGATGAGGACCCTAACTTCTTGCTCAGCAGAGGGGAAGATGGAACAGAGGTTGCAGAGGTTCAGATTCAGGTACACCCAGACTCTGACATTAGCAGATCAAAGAGATCCATGATAGTTAATTTCCTACAGTTTAACTTCACAGTTGGGGTGACTGCATCTGTTAAATTTGACCTTTGCTCTGTGATGTACTGTGGTGCGAGGCAGGAGTCATTTATTTGGGCAGTGAAGTATATTTGTGTGACTTATGGGCATGACATGAATTGCGGGGACTGGAATAATGTGTTGTGTAATTCAGGGCCTGCTGATTGGGGTTACAGACCAGAAAAAGCGAGAAGAGGGAAGTATCCGTTACAGGAACGCTTGTCAATCATACAAGATCATACTAAAAGCACCAGGTGTCTAGCACAAAATACATGTAATTCTTTGATTTTGACTTTAAAGAATCCTCAGAGGCAGGATAGTGACACTTATATACTGGGAGTTCATGTTTCTGGCAAAGATCCAACGAGTCCGTTCAGGATAAATGTGGTTCAGAGGGAGGAAAGTCAGATTGAATCAGATCAAGAGGTGTCTTATATGACAGATGTGACATATGAAGAAAAGTTGGCTTTGGAGACAGGTTTCACACAGCAAAATTACTGGATAGAGTATGTTGAAAATGCAGCAGAACAAGTGAAGTATAAGGATTGCGTTGTTTGTGCGAAGGCCAGGCCAGCGTTATTAATGATGACATCACCTCTTTCAAATGATTCATGTTTTCACTGCATGTTGGAACTACATATGAAGGAAAATCCCTCTGATAGTTGCAAAGGTTTGGAGAAATATTTTCCCATGGCCCCAAGAGATGCAATCCCACCTGTTTTCACTCCAGTGAGAAACTCTTACACTTGTCTGGTTAGGAAAATTCAGGGAGGTATATCTGTAGGTGATATTGATTCAAGTTGGTGTAAGTTGAATGTGGATGTTTCAGCTTGGACAAACATGACGAGATTATCTGTAGCACGTGCAGATGTTTACTGGTTTTGTGGTGGTAGAACTTTGAGAAATACGTTGTCTTCAAGATGGTCAGGAATCTGTACACTCGTTTCTTTAATTTCTCCAATTAAGATGGTGAATTTAACAGGACAGGATTTGGAAACTTTCAGGAGCAGTACACATGTTATTGGTGAGTTTGAGAGGAGAAAACGTGACTTTGATCTGTATGTAGATTCTCCAGCATATATTAACGCTATCGGAGTCCCGCAAGGAGTCCCGGATGAATACAAATTAGTTGATCCTATTGCAGCTGGTTTTGAGTCTATGATTCCAACTATAACTGTAAATAAAAACGTAGCCAGGATTAATTACATTCATTTTAATGTTCAGAGGCTGAATAATTTGACAAGAGATGCACTTGAGGGCGCACATCAGCAGCTAGCAGCAACATCACTGATGGCCTATCAAACGAGATTAGCTGTGGACTTTCTTTTGGCTGAGAGAGGTGGTGTCTGCTCTATGTTTGGACAAGAGTGTTGTACTTTCATCCCAAATAACACAAGTCCAGATGGTTCATTTACAAGGGCTCTGGATGGTTTGAAATCTCTGTCTGAGGAACTAGCTGAAAGCTCTGGAGTTCAGAACCCTCTGAGTGAGTGGTTCATCTCTACTTTTGGAAGATGGAGAGCTGTTGTCGTCACAGCTGTGATTACAATATTCGCAGTTGTGGTTATGTTAATTTGTTGTGGATGCTGCTGCGTTCCTTGTGTGAGGCATTTTTGTCTGAAGTGCATCAGTAGCGCAGTGGATGATAGGTTTCCTAAGCTGCCTTCCTATCAGATGGCTGTACAGGCAGGAGAGGGCTTCCCCCTTACAGGTGTCTATGAGGAAGAAGATGAAGACGATGAAGATGAGATGGCCTAACTTGGCTAAAGCATAGTTCATATTCTTTGCTAAGGGTAATACATAACAGAAATATAGATTCCACACACTAGAGGCGTGATATTTGATAGGAGGGACAGACCGCTTCATTTTATTGTTTTGTTTTTATTTTTATTTGTTTTGTTTATTTCTTATTACATTTATTTGTTGTTTTGTTTGTTTTGTTTATTTCTTATTACATTTATTTGTTGTTTTGTTTATTTCTTATTACATTTATTTGTTGTTTTGTTTGTTTTGTTCATTTCTTCTTACATTTATTTGTTGTTTTGTTTTATTTTATTCTTTGTTTTTGGTTGATTTCTTTGTTTTTTGTTACATTTATTTTCTTTAGTTTTGTTTGTTTTGTATTGCGTTTCCAGCATATAAGCTCTGACGGTTACCGTATATTTTCTTACGTAGTTTTGTTACCAATTAGTATTGATGCTTATTTTTATATAAGGGATTTATATTCTGGGTGGGTAACTTAGATGTAATATTGCTGTGGGTGGGAATGTTAGAGATTTCCATTGTGTATCCAGTTCTTAATTGCATACGCACATAGTACATATAGGGTTTTTGTTGACATGATGTTTGTCATGTCAAAAGGGGAATTGAAATATATGTATATCAGTATTACACCTGAAGCACACATATTATGTGTTATGATTTATGTTCACTTAATTCCACCATATAATGTGAAAATATATTCAAGATGGAACCTTTATTTACGGGTTTTATTTCCAATAGGGAAGAGTTTTTCAGTTACACGCCTGCATAATACAACAGACACAACATTTGATGATTGACATATGAAGCTGGTAGTTGATTGGCTGAGAGGCGGATCACTCACAGAGTAGAAAAGTTCTAGGGCGGTTCCAAGGCGGTTCGATTCCAGGATTGGTCCCACGAGGCGATGACGTCATCTAGAGGTATAAAACCGTGGTCCGCCTTCGAAGATGTGTGTGTGTTGGACTGTGCTTGGAGTCAGGTCTGTTGGTTGCTGTAAGGTTTATTCTTATAATGTACAATAAACCTGCATAAAACTTGCACATTCGTTTCAGAGCTTTCCTTCAACTTTTGAACCGCAACACTGTTCAGTGCCCTGAGACAACTTGTGACTTGGAGCTATACAGTATAAATAAACTGAACTGAATTGAATTGAGGAGAGACATTTAATGTAATGTTTTGGCCTCTACATTCAGATAAAAATAAGCTGTAACGTGTAGTCACTGCCTAAAAGGTTGTTAGCAGCTGCTACAAACAAGCTTAGCGTCAGTGTGTTAATAATAATAATAATAATAATGAATTCAATTTATAACGCACTTTTCATTAATGAAAATCTCAAAGTGCTACAAGGAGCAACAGAATTAAATGTCAATAAAACAAATAATAAAACAATTAAAATCAATAAGTCAAAAGTAGAATCATGAGGAGGTAGAGTATGCTTGGTCGAAAAGAAAGGTTAATCTAATGTTAACCTGGATATTTTTAAAAGGAGAGACATTTAATGTCCGTTGTTTGCGAATGAATAGCATACATTCATTCACGGTGTCACTCAAATATTAGGGACTTGACTTGGACTTGACTTGGACTTGAGATCAGAGACTTGAGACTTGACTTGGACTTGACCTGGACTTGAGATCAGAGACTTGAGACTTGACTTGGACTTGAGATCAGAGACTTGAGACTTGACTTGGACTTGCAAAAAATGACTTGTGAGCATCTCTGCTCTGTCCTGAAGAACAATTTCCGCTTGGTAGCGGCATAGATTGCCTCGTCTTTGCAGCCACTGGATCACAACCTAGAATGCATTTCAAGAACACCTGTTGTAAAATTACTAATTGCATGGTATTTATATGTTGAACTACCATACAATAAAATATACTGTGGTGGATACTCCTACAACCACACCAAGATATTATTTTATTTCTCAGTAAATCTCAGTTTGAAATGACAACATAACTTAAGCAAAATTAACTGTAGAGAAAATGTTTTTATGCTTTAAATTTTGTTTTTTTGTCATGTACACTTACATATTTGAATTTTTTAATTTTTTTTAAATTAATTTTATTTCTAGCTGACAAGAGGGCAGTTGAAGTTTGAAGTTAATGGACAACACTTTCACAACAACACAGAAGGGGAAAGGAGTGGACTTTGTTCAAATTTACAAATTTTTTAAGGTGTCCTCTCTTTCATTTTCACATTTTTATTAAAAAAATTAGTTTTTCAGTATTTTTTACTGTTTTGGTTTATTGGAATGTTACATTGCCATTGTGTGATTATTTGACATTACTCCACGCCTCTTTAGTCACCCTATTTTTGGCATCAGGTCAGATTGTGTTCTGTAAAATTGCAGTTAAGCACAAACAGTTAATGTGTGAAATGCCAATATCAGAGTAGAATGTTACGCTTGTCCAAAAATATAATTTTTACAAGTCTTTATGAAACAGATTAATTGTTGTCAGTGTTTTCTCCATCACAAACACAGTAGCTCATAAATGTTACTGTGTTTTCAAATGTGATCGGGAATGATCACCAAGCCCGATCACATTTACAAACATAAAAATACTAATGTAGAATTCTGTCATTTGTCAAGGCATTGATTTTAGACAAGACATTAAAGATGTGCAGACACCCGGTATGAGGCTCACCTCTGGCAGAAGCACTTCTCTGATCATGTGTTGGTCAACACCTTCATTCCCGGTAACGTCCAGGATGTTTTGAAGTCGCTTGATGAGATTGTCTGTCTGTAAAAAATGAGAGGCTGTTGGATTAGTCTGTCAGTTTAATGTACCATTTCTCTACTAACCTGAATGACAGTTAACTTAAAAAAAAAAATAGAAACAAAACAACGCTATGCCAGTAGTGGTGGCAGGGAACGTGGCAGGTGAGAGTAGTGGTGGCAGGGAACGTGGCAGGTGACATGGCAGGTGACATGGCAGGTGACATGGCAGGTGACATGGCAGGTGACAGTAGTGGTGGCAGGGAACGTGGCAGGTGACATGGCAGGTGACATGACAGGTGACATGGCAGGTGACATGGCAGGTGACGTAGTGGTGGCAGGTGACATGGCAGGTGACAGTAGTGGTGGCAGGTGACGTGGCAGGTGACAGTAGTGGTGGCAGGTGACGTGGCAGGAGACAGTAGTGGTGGCAGGTGACCAGTGGTGGCAGGTGACGTGGCAGGTGACAGTAGTGGTGGCAGGTGACGTGGCAGGTGACATGGCAGGTGACAGTAGTGGTGGCAGGTGACGTGGCAGGTGACGTGGCAGGTGACAGTAGTGGTGGCAGGTGACGTGGCAGGTGACATGGCAGGTGACAGTAGTGGTGGCACGTGACGTGGCAGGTGACAGTAGTGGTGGCAGGTGACGTGGCAGGTGACAGTAGTGGTGGCAGGTGACGTGGCAGTTGGCAGGTGACAGTAGTGGTGGCACGTGACGTGGCAGGTGACAGTAGTGGTGGCACGTGACGTGGCAGGTGACAGTAGTGGTGGCAGGTGACGTGGCAGGTGACAGTAGTGGTGGCACGTGACGTGGCAGGTGCCAGTAGTGGTGGCACGTGACGTGGCAGGTGACAGTAGTGGTGGCACGTGACGTGGCAGGTGACAGTAGTGGTGGCACGTGACGTGGCAGGTGAGCCAGTAGTGGTGGCACGTGACGTGGCAGGTGACAGTAGTGGTGGCACGTGACGTGGCAGGTGCCAGTAGTGGTGGCACGTGGCAGGTGACGTGGCAGGTGACAGTAGTGGTGGCACGTGGCAGGTGACGTGGCAGGTGACAGTAGTGGTGGCACGTGACGTGGCAGGTGACAGTAGTGGTGGCACGTGACGTGGCAGGTGACAGTAGTGGTGGCACGTGACGTGGCAGGTGACAGTAGTGGTGGCACGTGACGTGGCAGGTGACAGTAGTGGTGGCACGTGACGTGGCAGGTGACAGTAGTGGTGGCACGTGACGTGGCAGGTGACAGTAGTGGTGGCACGTGACGTGGCAGGTGACAGTAGTGGTGGCACGTGACGTGGCAGGTGACAGTAGTGGTGGCACGTGACGTGGCAGGTGACAGTAGTGGTGGCACGTGACGTGGCAGGTGACAGTAGTGGTGGCACGTGACGTGGCAGGTGACAGTAGTGGTGGCACGTGACGTGGCAGGTGACAGTAGTGGTGGCACGTGACGTGGCAGGTGACAGTAGTGGTGGCACGTGACGTGGCAGGTGACAGTAGTGGTGGCACGTGACGTGGCAGGTGACAGTAGTGGTGGCAGGTGACGTGGCAGGTGACAGTAGTGGTGGCACGTGACGTGGCAGGTGACAGTAGTGGTGGCAGGTGACGTGGCAGGTGACAGTAGTGGTGGCAGGTGACGTGGCAGGTGACAGTAGTGGTGGCACGTGACGTGGCAGGTGACAGTAGTGGTGGCAGGTGACGTGGCAGGTGACAGTAGTGGTGGCAGGTGACGTGGCAGGTGACAGTAGTGGTGGCACGTGACGTGGCAGGTGACAGTAGTGGTGGCACGTGACGTGGCAGGTGACAGTAGTGGTGGCACGTGACGTGGCAGGTGACAGTAGTGGTGGCACGTGACGTGGCAGGTGACAGTAGTGGTGGCACGTGACGTGGCAGGTGACAGTAGTGGTGGCACGTGACGTGGCAGGTGACAGTAGTGGTGGCACGTGACGTGGCAGGTGACAGTAGTGGTGGCACGTGACGTGGCAGGTGACAGTAGTGGTGGCACGTGACGTGGCAGGTGACAGTAGTGGTGGCACGTGACGTGGCAGGTGACAGTAGTGGTGGCACGTGACGTGGCAGGTGACAGTAGTGGTGGCACGTGACGTGGCAGGTGACAGTAGTGGTGGCACGTGACGTGGCAGGTGACAGTAGTGGTGGCACGTGACGTGGCAGGTGACAGTAGTGGTGGCACGTGGCAGGTGACGTGGCAGGTGACAGTAGTGGTGGCACGTGGCAGGTGACGTGGCAGGTGACAGTAGTGGTGGCACGTGACGTGGCAGGTGACAGTAGTGGTGGCACGTGACGTGGCAGGTGACAGTAGTGGTGGCAGGTGACGTGGCAGGTGACAGTAGTGGTGGCACGTGACGTGGCAGGTGACAGTAGTGGTGGCACGTGACGTGGCAGGTGACAGTAGTGGTGGCAGGTGACGTGGCAGGTGACAGTAGTGGTGGCAGGTGACGTGGCAGGTGACAGTAGTGGTGGCACGTGACGTGGCAGGTGACAGTAGTGGTGGCAGGTGACGTGGCAGGTGACAGTAGTGGTGGCAGGTGACGTGGCAGGTGACAGTAGTGGTGGCACGTGACGTGGCAGGTGACAGTAGTGGTGGCAGGTGACGTGGCAGGTGACAGTAGTGGTGGCAGGTGACGTGGCAGGTGACAGTAGTGGTGGCAGTGACGTGGCAGGTGACATGGCAGGTGACAGTAGTGGTGGCACGTGACGTGGCAGGTGACAGTAGTGGTGGCAGTGACGTGGCAGGTGACATGGCAGGTGACAGTAGTGGTGGCAGGTGACGTGGCAGGTGACAGTAGTGGTGGCAGGTGACATGGCAGGTGACAGTAGTGGTGGCAGGTGACGTGGCAGGTGACAGTAGTGGTGGCAGGTGACATGGCAGGTGACAGTAGTGGTGGCAGGTGACATGGCAGGTGACAGTAGTGGTGGCAGGTGACGTGGCAGGTGACAGTAGTGGTGGCACCTGTGGCATCTGGTGGCAGTCTGTGGCACACCAATGTGTTTAATAAGTAATTTTAACTGTAATTTAAAAAAAGAAATATGTATTTTTTAGTCATCCTACACACAAAGCACTATTTTAGACGTTTCCTAAATGCACTATTACAGGCTGTTCTGTGTTTATTAAATAATATAATCATCATCGTCAGAAGGTCATTTTTGAAGGACATACAATAAAGATGAAGCATTTATTTATTTAATTAATTAATGAAATTATTATTTATTTTTTTACACAAAACGGCAATAGTTTTGCACAAAATTGCTGTGGAAGATGATCTGACAAAGTCTGTGGCAACTAGTGGCACCTTGTGGTCTGTGGAAGGCAGTCCCGTGGCAGCCTTCGCGGCACTTCCGGTGGCCGTGGCAGCCTTCGCGGCAGCCTTCGCGGCACTTCCGGTGGCAGCTGCCACTGCCACGAATTGCGCCCGCTGTCTCTCATTTCAGGGTTGCTGAGGGAGTTTGAGAAACGACTTCAGGTCTTTAGAAGAATAGAATATATCTTTATTGACACGTTTTAAAAGATGGGACGAGTGCACGAAGCTTCAGTTGTCTCGGCACCAAAAGGCGAACTCCAGACAGAATTTGCAGTTTTTCTCTCACCACTCACCATCAGAGCTTCTAATGTGCTGTTGACATGCAACTTGAAATCATTGATTTGCAGTGTGATGTGAAGGACAAATTTGCCTCTGTGGGCTTGGCACATTTTACAAGTATCTCTTACCACGCTATCCTAAACTGACAGCACTGGCTGCAAAAATGTCCATGTTTAGGACTACCGACCTGTGAGCAAGGGTTCACTAATGAACATTAATAAAACAGCTACGCTCAAAGCTCAATTTATGTGTTCACAATTGCTTCCTAGATGTGGAAAATGGATTTAAAATTCATTCATTTCTAAATTTTGATGGGTTTGATCAAGCATTTTTAACATGCAGGAAAGTGTTTTAACAAAATACTCTGATGCATGCTCAATAATCCAGGTAGAAAAATCTAAAAAAGCTAAGTCTGGTCCTCTGGACAATCAAAAAATAAAACAAAACATTATTTTTTGAATGTCCAGAGGACCAGACTTAGCTTTTTTAGTGTTTTAACAAAACTGTGGGGGTTTTTTATGTCCAGAGGCCCAGACTTAGCTTTTTTAGATTTTTCTACCTGGATTATTGAGCATGCATCAGGGTATTTAACAAACAGTTTTTACAACTAAATGTTTTAAAACGTGCAATCACTGATCAGTTTGTGTAATGCACTTAAATGTTAAACTGAGTAAAAGTGTAAAAGGACAATTAATGTAATGTAAATATTTTTATAAGTTATTTATTCTTTGCACTAATACAAAGAAAAAAAGTGGACTTTTGGAATGAGTATACTGGTCTGGCCCCCTTGAGATCAGATTAAGCTGTATGCGGCTCCCAGATCAAAATGAGTTTGACACCCCTGGCACGCTCCTTTCCCTCACCTGCAAGGAACCCTGAGGATGTTTTCTTTAAAGTTCCTTTTTTCAGTGGATATTTCTGTGCAGAGACCACTTCTGCTGTGTCTGGCACCATATAAATAAACTGAACTGAACTGAATGTCTCTGGGCAGACCTGAGAACATCTTGGGGTCCTCCCAGAGGTAGCTGGGTGTAAGGGAAGAAAATTATACATGCAGAAGTTTTAATAATAATTTAATAATTTAATAATCTCCTACTCCGCTCCTGCTTCATGGAATATCTTACAAAAAGATCTGAAGCTCTCGACCTTGACCTCTCTAAATGGTTTTCAGAATCTTTTGGAATCCTGGCAAAAACCAATGCAGATTTGTTCCTGTCTTTGATTTTATAATAATAATAATAATAATAATGTGTTTGTCTGTCATCTGCGTATGTTTCCCATACACAGACGAAATTCGTCTCTGCATTTAACCCAACCACCCCAGGTGGTGCAGTGAGCAGCCAGAGGGCGCTCGGGGAGCTGGAGAATTAGGTGTGCACTCATAGACACCCCAAGGTGTGTAGTGGCCGGGACGCGAACCCGCGTCCTTCGGGTCCCAAGTCAAACGCCCTAACCACTACACCATCTTGGCTCCTACATATACCTTATAATGTTTTGCTAGTTTTTTGATACTTTATTAAAAAGAAAAAATATATATATATATACTGTATATATATATTTTTTTCCTCTCTCTTTTGTTTTCTATTGTTTATTGTTTGTTTGTTTATTGTTTAAGGAAATTCTACCATTGCTGTTCATTGTTCTTTAGTTTTAGCAGGTCGCTTTCGTAAATGAGCCCATGAGGTTCAAAAGATTTACCTGACAGGTGACATGGCAGGTGACATGGCACGGTTGAATGAAAAAAAAAAAAATAATAATTTGATTTTTTCAACTCAACATTCCACAAGACAAATGGTGTGCCCCCCCCCCGGGCTGTTTTCTGTTGCAGACTGCAGCACCCAGGTGAATCCTCTGTCGTTTACATGACAACTGCACCCTGACAGCTTCAGACGTTCCATCCTCACAGCTAGAGGCAAGAGATCACACTGTCTAAAATCTGTTTCCTGAGCCCTCACAGCTGGAAGTAGTTCAACCATTCTTTAACTCAGTTCCTGTAAACAAGTCGTTTTTGACCATTCAATGCTTTTGTTTTGTGTTGGGAATGTTGCGCATAAACGATATCATGGGGTGGGGGTGGGGGGGTGCATGAAGATCTGCTGGCAGCACACTTCTGAGGAAATGTTACCTGTACATGTGTTTAAACTCATAATTACTGTAAACAAAGAGGCATTCAGGGACTTGGAGAACTTTGAGGCTTTTATTGTTGAACAGTTGATGTAAAGAAACAAGTCGCTGCTCGTCTTCCTGACAGGCTCCGGCTGTGAGTGTGTGTCAATATTTACCATGCAACTTGTTACTTATAAAATCATTAAACTTTTTTTTTATTTTGAAAAGCGTACACCAGTCCCCTCCTCTTCAATGCACAGTTTGAACACTTGTAAAAATGATAAATTGTGAACCACCCCAATAATATAATAATTACATATGATAATTATAACTAATGCTGTAACAACACTTATCGACTGAGGTTTTTGTAACATTGACCTTGTGTCTGCCTCTATCAGCAGGTAAACTCCATCTTGTGTAGACGCAGATAATTTTTCAGTTTTTGAACATCTGAACGTTTTATTTGGGCATCTGGCCGGATTGATTTTTGGAAGCAAGTTAAACAAGCTTGTGTTGTTTGCAGATGTACCATATTTTCTGCCATACACGTCACACCCCACCCTGTAAGTTGCATCAGTCCATATTTGTCTAATAAAGTGGAAAAATCCGTAAATACTGTATGTTACTTCGCCGTATGTATTGCATCTATTATGTGTCACCGCTGACAACCTGGAAATGTGGGCCGGTGTTCTGCTAAAAACCGATGGGCTGCCAAATGACGGCCGCAGGAGCCTGCACGGGAGGACTTTAACAAGAATTAAACAAGATTAACACTTAAAAACAATTATTTGTTTGCTGAAAATTATAGCAAAGGTGTGTCTCAGTCTAACATTTGCTTAATAAATGTACTGTAATGGTCAAATTAGCTGCATTTTGCTGGGGCGGTGCAGCTGGATTGATGGTCGGTACAAGCAGCAAGCAGAACGAAGGTGGGGAGGCTATGGCAAACCGATTGTAACAATAAAAGCTGGTGAAGATTCTCAGTCATCCAGGACATGGTAAACTCCAAAAAGTTCAAGAAAAAAAACAACAATAATGTATAAAGTATAGCATAATAAATAAAGTCCAGCTGTTTTTGTCTTGAACTTTTTAAATTTGTCATTATAGCCACGGTTTCCTATTATATGATACAACAGCATGCCATATTTCGATTACTACTCTGCTGCCATCAAGTGGCTGAAAGATGTACTGTTCAATTTTTTGTCCCAGTTAGAATGAATTAAAACGGTCATATCTCAGCCAAAAAATGGTTTATAAATATGGGAAAATATCCATAAATATGTTACTTTGACCTATAAGTCACCGGGTATGTAAATTATGCAAAAACAACAAAAATGCAAGTTATTGGCCGAACAATACGGTATATATCCCCACTATCACAGACATTTACACCTCCAGATGCAGGAAGAGGGCCACCTGCATCATGAAAGACCCCACTCACCTAGCACACACACTTTTTGCCCCACTCCCCTCAGGACGGAGGTTGAGGAGCATCAAGTGAAGAACCACTAGTCTGAGGAACAGCTTATACGCTGAGGCTGTTAGACTCATGAATCTCTAACCAGAATAATCACTGTGAAATATCACATCATGTTGCTGCTGATCTGTTTCATGTTGCTGCTGATCTGTTTTCATGTTGCTGTGTTCATTCGTGCCCATCTGCTCATACAGACTCATGTTCGTGCTGCTGTTTGGAGTGGTGTTTTTCTATGATGTTAGTGTATTTTTAGTTGATGTTTTTCTTAGTTCATATCTTAGATGTTATTACTGTTCTTCTCTTACATTTTATTGTTGGGTGTAACTGGGACCTTGTGTACATACCGTATTTTCCAGCCTATAATGCCCCTTTTCCACTTGCTGGTTCGGGTCGGTTATTGCGCAATATATGCATGCCAGAAGCGAGCTGGACGCATTTTCCACCTCACATATGAGTTGCGCCGCACCGTGATTCCGGACCGATTTCAGAGCAGGGTTCAGGCGAGCTGTAAGTGCGCCGGCCGTCACGTCATAAACACTGTCGGTCACTGATTGGTCGGGGGGGAGGAGGCTGTTCGGAGGGAACAGGTGCATTGTGGGTCTCTTCAGAACAACAACAACAGATCCTCCATCTGAGCTTGTCCCCGCCCGCACCAAACCGAAGCGTAGCTGATCGTATTGTTGGAGCTCGAAATGAATAGAAATCATGTCTAAAAAACATAGTTAAGGGGACACTACCTCCACCACGTGTGAGACGTGTAGGATTCTACACCCCGCCCATCCAAGGGCTACAGAAGTGAATGGAGACACAGCTACATGTGAGCCGATCCGAATTGAACCAGACTGGACCAGACTGATCCGCTCTGGGCCGAGCGAGTGGAAAAGGGGCATAAGTCGCAGGTTTTTAAAACTAATTTTCATGTCCTGTGACTTATGGGGCAAAGTGACATATTTATGGATTTTTTTCCATATTTTTAGACCAATTTTTGGCTGAGATATGACCGTTTCCATTCATTCGGATGAAAAAAATGGAGCAGTACCAGTTTTGGCCACTAGGGGCAGCAGTACCACTTTCGGCCGCTAGGGTCCACCAACCGTTCCCAGCTCATGTGTCCAAAAAAAGCCTCCTCTGCTCGGACTCACTCTGTCGCAGCCCGGCCTCCTGAACTCTGGAGGTAGGTCTGAACTAGTGTTTGTTAGCAAAATATCTCAAGAACCACACAACAGATTTTGATGAAACTTACAGAAAGTAATCACTGGATGGACAATTACAACCGATTAGCTGTAGGAGATGTTTGAGCTAAAATTCGATTTATTTATAATTTATTTTCACAGCGCGCGCGACCGTTTAGAAGACGTCAAATCGAAACAATTTAAATCCAGTTGATTTGAACATTATGTGAATTTATTAAGGAACGGTTAAGCTCAGAAACACTTGTGCTATAATGTCAGCTAACAAATATATATTTTTAGGTGTTTATCTTGCTAAATTTTAAAGAAAGGAAGCGTATCCGCTCGCTGCGCGTGCACGTAGCAAAACTACTTTTTAAAATCCAGCTGATTTGACCATTACGTGCATTTATTAAGGAAAGGTTAAGCTAATACACGTCTTTGCTATAATTTTCAGCAAACAAATAATAGTTTTTACTGTGTTAATCTTGTTAAAGTCCGTCCGTGCACGCTACTGTGGCAGGCAGCCATATGTGGCAGGGCAGCGGGGTTGTCAGCGGTGACGCGTAACATATGCGACGCATCAGCGATGACGCATAATACATGCGACTAATGGGGCGAAGCGACATATTTATGGATTTTTCCAATTTATTTGACATATTGGACTAAAACGACTTATCGGGTGGAGCGACTTAAAGGGCGGAAATTACGGTAATCTCATTTCATCTGTACCACATGTGGTGCAAATTACAATAAAGATTCTGACTCTGATATTTTGCTTTAATGCTTGCTGTGAGATCAAATATTTTCTTATGAAAAATCTAGTGGTCAAAATAAACTGACAAAGGAAACAGGATGTGAGTGCAGTACCTGTATTCCTTGTGCTGGTGACTGCAGAGCCATGATGAAACGCTGAGAATCGCAGGGTGCCATATTGCCTATGTCCACATGCCTTTTCTGGAGCCTGGGGGGCACAGGGAGCACCCTCCAGGCCCTGTCAGACCTGATGTTTTCACTGTTTTCCAAGAAGCTGGGCAGTTCTCCTGAAAGATCCAGGTGAGCCTTTCTGGACACTCTTAGCTGCAAGATCTAAAGATCATATCAAGGTTATTTAGTGTCATTCACATAATCACATGATGTGCTACATGAGGTGGAACAAAATATGAAGGTGCTACATCCTCTGTCCCCATATTTTAGTTTCCTTTTGTTGTTGTTGTTGTTGTTGTTGTTGTTGTTGTTGTTGTTGTTGTTGAGCCCTGCTTGAAAATGTTTGTGCAGATTAAACTTACAGCACTCAGTCTGTGTTGTTGTGATGATGGTGATGTTGCTCCTGCTGACTTGATATGATGTAATTAATAAACAATAGTAGTAAATGTACTTCATTAAAGCTTGTTTTACATTTTACATATTTTATAATTGTTTTGTAATTTATTTTTACACAATTAACACTTATTTAGTCATCTGTTATGATTATAACTAGAGCAGTAACATTTTAATCAGTGAATTACAATTTTACAGTAGTAGTCAGGCTACAAGCACAATAAACTCTGTTATCCAGGTACTTGGTTGCTATAAAAAAATACAAATAGAACAATTATATAATGTGCAGAAATGAAGACTTTATCCCAGATCTAAGGTAAGCTGGAGCAGATACCGTACTGCTGGCATGGAGGACAAGGTAGATCATTCTCATGCACAGAACATCAGAAATAGCTTTATAATAAGTGTTACTCTGTTTTCTTTTTACATGTGTAACATTATAAAACACTGTTGAAATGGCTAGTATTGATCATTGTACAGTATTGCATAGACATTTTTTTCCAAACAAGTGTTTACAGTTTCGTTTCACTGTAATGAGAAATGCACGTACGTCTAAAAAGACTTTAATAAAACGCATAGTCAGTGAAATAATCAATAATTAGTTAAGTAATCAGTTTGATACTGTTCAATAATTACTGAAAGACGCAGGACAAAGTAAGAAAAGTCGAATTTTGAGTTCTGTTGCACCAGTAGCTGACTGGCAGCGATGAGCTGTGTGGAACTATTGAGAGCTGCAGGAACCACGTGACCACCTAGCGGCGAGTACAAAGTCACAACTCTGGGCTCTGCCTGCATCCAGCCCCTCCTCTTCCTCACTGAATACAAACCCTTCACCCGCT
>JBBPBX010004806.1:27604-50131 GCA_038048925.1 Garcialebias charrua
GGTGGGGCCAAGCTGGGGCCAGAGGTTTTGTCAGAGGGGCACGTTCATCAGATGAACGTTGTTACCTGTATATAATTTTGGACTGAGAAACTGAACCAAGACTTCACCTAACAGTTATTTTCATTATCATTTTATTTGCTTATTAAAGGAGACCACACATGCAAAATGCACTTTTTAATGTTTTTTTTACTCAACTTTGTGTATTTACTTCATAAAAAAACTGTCCTAAGGCCAAAAAAATGCACCCAGTGGTTTATTTACTCTAAGTAGATTTATTTTACTGTGATAATTTAGGTTTCGTTTTGAAAACAATCGCGCTTGTGACGTCACAAGCGCTAGGACAACCCACCACAACCTGAGTCCAGCCCCTCACCTAGCAACCCCTGGTTAGGCTCAACCCACTTCTGTATTAAACACATGACTGTTGTTTTTCATGATTTCATCTCATCTTTTGTTTATATGTTCTTAATTTCATGTGTACAGCACTTTGTTGCAGCTGTGTTTTTTTAAATGGCTTTATAAATAAAGTATAATTGTTATTTTTATGTTTTAGTTCAATTTTTAGTGTATTTGCGATCGCTCCCAACGCGCAGCCGGCAAAAATTAAACGAGCGGACCCCCGGCGTAGGGACCGGCGGCAACGGGACCCTCTTCTGGCGCGATGGAGCGGAGCTTCAACTGTACAGCCTCGCTGCAGCCTCGCAGCAGCGAGGACCTTCTCCTTACGGATTAATTTACGGGAGACACTTGGTGAACTTTGTGTTGTCTTGACTGGAACAGCGATAACTCCCAAAATCGCCGCGTGCAACGAGCGGAGCTGGCGAACACCGGAAGAGGAACAAGCTAACATTAGCATCGGATTCGGGTGGTCTCATGCTAAAAGGAGCAGCAAATTGCGGCGCGCTCAGACGGGTTTCGGTAAGTTATCTTAAGCTAACACTAACAGTAAGTCAAATGAGTAATAAAAAAAGAGCTAATTTAAAACAACAACACATTACAGATACTGGCTGTTACAGAGGGCATAAACAGATCTGTGAAGGGCGTGGACTTCAGAACTCCGTATCAGAAACCGGTCGTTCAAAACGAAAGTTAAAAATGGCAGAATTAAAAAGGGTATTAATAATAATAATAATAATAATAATAAACTTTATTTGTATAGCACCTTCCTACAATGCCTTGCATTGACCAAGGTGCTTAACAGGATAAAAAGATGAATAAACTGGAACAATAAATCAATGAAAATAGAATAAGAAACAACAGCAATAAAAGAAGGCAATGGAAATAAAAAATGCTACATACTAAAATAACACTAAAATAACACAAGTAATAAAAGTTACACACTGAAAGCTTTTTTGAACAAGTGGAAATAAAAAGGCAATGGAAATAAAAAATGTTACATATTAAAATACCAAAAGTAATAAAAGTTACACACTGGAAGCTTATTTGAACAAGTGGAAATAAAAAGGCAATGGAAATAAAAAATGCTACATATTAAAATACCAAAAGTAATAAAAGTTACACACTGAAAGCTTTTTTGAACAAGTGGGTCTTCAGTCTGGTTTTGAACAGAGTCAGATCAGAGGTGGCACGCAGCTCAAGGGGGAGACTGTTCCAGGCTTTTGGGCCGGCAACAGAAAATGACCGGTCTCCCCATTGTTTGTACCTTGAGCGAGGCACCTCCAGCAGGTGTTGACTGGCAGATCGTAAATCTCTGCCGGGCTGATGGGCTTTCAAAAGTTCTGAGATGTACAGAGGAGCAAGTCCATTCAGAGCTTTGAAAACAAACAGGAGCAGCTTGAACTGTATCCTGAACTGAACCGGGAGCCAGTGTAGAGAGGACAGGACAGGAGTGATGTGTTCATATTTTCGTGTGTTGGTCAAAAAGCGCGCGGCAGAGTTCTGTACAAGCTGTAAACGGGAGATGGAGGATTGATTAATACCAACATACAAAGCATTACAATAGTCAAGTCTGGAGGTCACAAAGGCATGGATGGCCTTCTCCAGATCACCACGGCTGAGAAATGACTTGACTTTGGAGAGCAGTCGGAGCTGAAAGAAGCTGGTCTTGACAACAGAACTGATCTGTTTATCAAACTTTAAGTTGGAGTCAAGCTGCACTCCAAGATTTCTGACCACCGGGTTGAAATGGGGGAGGGGAAAACCAACACTGGGACTGGGAAGGATGTTGCTGGTGTCACCAGGAGCACTAAATAAAATGCATTCAGTTTTATCTGTGTTTAGGTGGAGGAAGTTTTGAGAGAGCCAGTGCTTAATGTCATTTAAGCAGTTGACAAGAGTGTTTGAACTGGGTGAGGGGTTGGGAGTGACTGGCAGATAGATTTGTAAATCGTCTGCATACATGTGAAAAGACAGGTTATGACGTGCAATGATTGATCCTAATGGCAGCATGTAAAGAGAGAAGAGGACTGGCCCTAGAATAGATCCCTGTGGTACGCCAGAGGTCAGAGGGGTTGATGAAGAGGAGGACAGATCGCCTATCATGACCAGAGGTGTCAAGTAACGAAGTATAAATACTTCGTTACTTTACTTAAGTACAAATTTTAGTTATCTATACTTTAGTAAAGTAATTATTTTTCAGCCTACTTTATACTTCTACTTCTTACATTTTCACGCAATTACTGGTACAGGTAGTCCCCGACTTACGAGCGAGTTCCGTCACTAGGGGGCGCTCGTATGTCAAAAATTCGTAAGTAGGAACACATAGTAAAAAAATAATTTTTTTTTTTTTTTTTTTACTTTTTTTTTTTTATAAATGAATACATGTACAGTACTGGACAGTCACCAAGCACTTAGCCTATCCTAACACAGTTTTTAAAGATGAAGGAATAAGTTGAATTGTCTCCCTTTCACATAAAGGGAGCAAGCTCCCTATGGAGCCTGCAGGGAGGAGGGAGACAATTCAACTGATTCCTTCATCTTTAAAAACTGTGTTAGGATAGGCTAAGTGCTTGGTGACTGTACAGTACTGTACATTTATCTATTTATTAAAAATATACAGTATATACAGTATTTTTATTTTTTATTGTTTTTTATTTATAAATAGATAAATGTACAGTACTGTACAGTCACCAAGCACTTAGCCTATCCTAACACAGTTTTTAAAGATGAAGGAATAAGTTGAATTGTCTCCCTTTCACATAAAGGGAGCAAGCTCCCTATGGAGCATGCAGGGAGGAGGGAGACAATTCAACTGATTCCTTCATCTTTAAAAACTGTGTTAGGATAGGCTAAGTGCTTGGTGACTGTCCAGTACTGTACATGTATTCATTTATAAAAAAAAAAAAAAAAAAAAAAAGTAAAAAAAAAAAATTATTTTTATTTTTTTTTTTTTTAATGAGATGCATGCTCTTAAGTCCGGGACCTCGTAAGTCAGAGCGCTCGTAAGTCGGGGACTACCTGTACTTTCTACTCCTTACTTTTTAAAAATAGCCTCGTTACTTTTCTTTCATTTTGCCGTTTTTTTTTTTGTAGAATATAGATATTCACGCAGGACTTTCCAAAAATTGAACATAAATATCCGCATCAGCAGCCGTCGTCACTCACCAGTGTTGCCAGATTGGGCGGTTCACCGCGATTTTCCTTCTGACTTTTGCGGGTAAAGAGTGCTTTGGGTGGGTGGGACTCTATCTGGCAACACCGGTCACACCGGTGTTTACGCGTGTGTCTTTACATCCGGGGCAGCGTCGGCAGCGCCGGGACCCTCCATCAGTAGTTGGGGCGTCTTCTATAGCAACTTCATCCGGCGAAGCCATGCTGTCCGTGACGCTGACTTGCTAGGGGCTCTGCTAGCGCTAGCATTAGCGTCTCGCGAGACAACGTTACCTCTCAACGAGAGATATCGCGGGAGTTTAATATCGCGAGATCTCGTACAACGAGATCTCGTTACATGCCTAATATTGAGGTAAGCTGAAAGTTTTTGTTTTTTTTATCAGTTGATTACTGACTTCTAGTGACCTAGTAACATACTAATGTTGTATAATAAATATAAACGTGAAAGACAACAAAACCAGGAGAACCCTTGACCAATTTGTTCTGCACCGGGCAACACCAGAGGCAGATATGGTATGTAAAAAAAAAAAACTGCCATCAGTTCTGTCCAGAAGTGGTTTGACTTCTCAGAGGAAAACTGGCTCTTTCACCTTCAGCCCCTCTCTCTGGCATCTGGAAAAATATCCTTTGAGGAAGTGGAGAAGATCACTGAAAGTCTTCACCTGGTTGGCAGGTAAAAATTCAATAATTTCCAGTGTAGTGGTGAACCATGTTTAATTATTGATAGTTATAAACAAAAGTGTACAATTGACACGTACAAATAAATACATAATTGTGAATTTACTTTACACTATGCAAACATACAACCTTGTCCATCTTTAAAAAAACACAGTTCATATAGGTAAATTAATAAATACATTTCAAAATGTAGTTTAAATACAATGCTAAATTATAAATATAAACAATACACGTTTTTCCATTTATTTATCACTACATAACCTAGGCTATGTATCACTAATGAACTTTAACACCTTTTGGCAGGCTGAACATGTCTATGGATGAGCTGTATGAGGAATGTGTGACTGCAAACAGCCTGATAGACCACCTCACCACCTCACCTCAGGAGAAAGAAAGGTGGCAGTCCCAGGGAACAGCAGAGAAGTGGATGCAAGTTCTTCAGGCAGCTGACCTCTCCAACATCCAGCTGTTGTATCCTTTGTCCTCAGCATCCCATCTTCCACTGGGTTTGTGGAAAGGATTTTCTCTTTCATGAAAAGTAAGTGGACTGATGTGCGAAACAAATGTTCTACTGAACTAATTAGAAGTGAGCTCATTGTCAGTCTAAATTATGAAATGTCTTGCTCAGAGTTTTACTCTTTGGCACTGAAAAACAGAGCACTCCTTGCTGCAGCACGATCTCAGCAGAAATACAAATGGAAAAAATAGGTTGACTCCATAATGTAACGTTCCACTGTTTAGTTTACAAGTTTTTTATTTTTACTACAAGTGGAAAGCCATGGCCTTTGAGGCACAATGTGTTTATGTTTACAGATTTACTACAAACTTTATTTGCACGTTGCACTAAATGCACTATTACAGAATGTTCGTATTGATTTTTTGTTATTTAATACTGTTTTAAGTTATTAAGCAGGACAGAGGTCTGTTTAAGAAAGATACATAATTCTGTTTTAAGTTATTAAGCAGGACAGAGGTCTGTTTAAGAAAGATACATAATTCTGTTTTAAGTTATTAAGCAGGACAGAGGTCTGTTTAAGAAAGATACATAATTTTCAAAAGATATGTTTGTTTCTGGCAATTCTATTTGCACTAAAAATAAATGGTTAATTGTGTAATAATTTGTTTATACATATTTTTATAATTCAAAAACACGTATCCAAATGAATTCAGGTTGATTTCAAAGTGAGGAGGGGCAGGCAGGGTGTTTGTGTGTGTGTGTGTGTGTGTGTGGGGGGGGGGGTTAAATGGGGTGACCAGCCCTGCCGAGAGGTGTCCCTTATTTATTTATCAAGGAGTTGGCAACCCTATTTTCAATGGGCATATATGCAGTTAAGACAGGTAGCTTAGTGCACCCCTAGTTTTTCAACATTAACAATATAATATAATCTAGTCTAAAAAAATGATTTTTGTGGGGGAGGTGGGGTTGTATACAATAGTATGTCAGAGTCAGAGAGTCAGAGAGTCTTTATTGTCATTTGCACCGCATGTAGTACATGTGATGAAAACGAAATTATGTACACGGGGTCCCAGTTACATCCAACAACAACTACAAGAGAAACAACAAATGCAAGAGAAAAACAGTAATAACATTCTAGGATTAACTAAGAGAAGCATCAGCTAGTAATACTCTAAGCCCTAATGTAGTAGAAAAACATCGTTATAAACAGCAGCACGAACATGAGTCATTATGAGCAGATGGTCACAGGTGAAACGCAGCAACAAGAAACAGATCAGCATCAACATGATGTGATATTTTGCAGTGTTTATTCTTGTTATTTATTTATTCATGAGTCTGACAGCCTCAGGGTAGAAGCTGTTCCTCAGTCTAGTGGTTCTACATTTGATGCTCCTCAACCTCCGTCCTGAGGGGAGTGGGGCAAAGAGCGAGTGTGCTGGGTGAGTGAGATCCTTCATGATGCAGGTGGCTCTTTTCCTGCACCTGGAGGTGTAAACGTCCGCGATGGTGGGGAGTCTGACTCCAACAGACTTCTGTGCAGCCTTCACCACTCTCTGTAGAGCTTTCCTCTCTTCAACTGTGCAGCCTCCATGCCACACATTGATGCTGGAGCACAGGACGCTCTCCACTGCACACCTGTAGAACGAGGTGAGAACTGGGCTGCTCAGACCAGCACGTCTCAGCCGTCTGAGGAAGTAGAGTCTCTGATGACCTTTCTTGATCAGGCTGGTGGTGTTGTTGCTCCAGCTGAGATGTGTGGTGCGGCCTAAGCATTTGTCTTTGTTGTTGCTTTTTCTTACGCTACTTTTACTTTTATACTTTTAAGTAGTTTTGAAACCAGTACTTTTTTACTTTTACTTGAGTAAAAAGCTAGAGTTGATACTTCTACTTCTACAGAAGTAATTTTAAATCCCAGTATCTATACTTCTACTTGAGTAATGAATGTGAATACTTTTGACACCACTGATTTCATGACAGAAAAGGTTCTCCCAGACAGGTAAGATTTGAACCACTCAAGCACAGCTCCCTGGAGGCCAACCTGCTGAGACAAGCGGTTGATTAGTACCTGATGGTCGACGGTGTCAAAAGCTGCTGAGAGGTCTAACATCACCAGCAGAGCAGGGTTTTTTGCATCCAGGGACAGAAGAATGTCATTCTGTACTTTGAGCAGTGCAGATTCAGTGCTGTGACGAGCTCGAAAACCTGACTGAAATTTTTCAAACAGGTTGTTGAGTTCTAGAAAAGATTGAAGTTGAATAAAAACAATCTTTTCTAGGACCTTTGATAGAAATGACAGATGTGAAACTGGTCTGAAATTAGAGAGAGCTGTAGGATCTAGGCCTGGTTTTTTGAGAATTAATTATCTGAGAATTATTTTGTGTATTAAAATGAATTAATATTGTCAAGATAGCACACAGATATAACATAAAAATTTTAAAGACCTATATGTGGTCTCCTTTAACAGACGGGTCATTAGAGGTGCAGTCATTGGTGTATAGAGAGAAGAGCAGTGGAGAGAGCACACAACCCTGAGGGGCACCAATGCTGATGGACTGTGAGGAGGACATGATTTTCCCCAACTGCACCTGCTGTGTCCTGCCTGTTAGGACAATAGGATATCATATCGTAACCGGTTTTACCGGGCAAAAAAGCTTGCCCGGGCAAAAAAGTTATATCATGATATGCTAATTTCATGGGGCGTCCCGTCCCCTTAACCTCTGAGTGCTTCAAAGGACCAAACCGAGCTGCGCACCTCCCTCCACATGTCTGTACTGGTGTAACGCTAGCTAAAATGCTAAAAACAAACAACGTGTTTCAGCTGTCTCTCACTGCACAGGTACAGAGAGCTTATCCCCCCCTCCCCCCGCCCCGCGCCGCTTAGCGTGTGTGGGGCTGCAGGCTGCTCTCTCCCTCGCTCTAAAACTGTCGCGAGGCAGCTGTCTCACACAGTCTCACTCAGAGGCAGGTGATCAGTTAAAAAAATGAATCAGAAAAATGAATAATTCCTGCAGGAACAGAGGAAGCTGAAATACCAGAAGCTTCAGCTATTATTTGTCTGAGCTGCTTCAGCCTTACTGCCCTCCTCGATCTCTAAGATCAGCTGATCAGTTGTTGCTGACAGTGCCCAAAACTAGGCTGAAGCTCAGAGGTGACAGAGCATTTTCTGTCGTTGCTCCCAGGCTGTGGCATTTTAACACACCTGCAGAAAGACTGGTACATGTATTTTTTATTTTTTGTATGTTTTGTATGTTTTTTATCGTTTTAATTGACTTGTCTTTTGTGTTATTTATTGTACAGCACTTTGGTTAACCTTATGGTTTTTGAAATGTGCTAAACTGTACAAATAAAGTTGATTGATTGATTGATTCAGGGTCAGCTGATCAACTTGTTACAAGTTATTTTTATACTTAAAGACTGAATACTTTACTTAATAAAGTAATTTCAGTAAAATTACCCCTTGTTGTTTTTTAAAAATTTATATAATACTGCAAAGCAATATGTTAAGTTGATTTTGTCAAATAAATAAAATTGATTTTTTTTGGTTATATCACGAAATTTATCATTATCATGATAATGCTCTGAAATATCACAATATAATTTTTGATCCATATCGCCCACCCCTAATCTCAGAGCACTTTGTTGCTTTTTAATCTCTTCCGATTGTCTTGTCATTTTTACAGCTTTTTCCAAGTCCAAATTTTTCTCCATTTGCATACGCTCTGACAGTCTGATGTCTGCTAAGCCCACTACAATTCTTTCCCTTATTAGTTCATTGTGGAGCGGTCCATAATTGCAGAATGCAGGGCTGTAACAAATGCATCCACTGTTTCATTTGGCTCTTGTTTGCGCATATTAAATCGTGCACGCTCACAAACAACATTTTTCTTGACTATGAAGAAGTTCTGGAAACCCTCTTTCACTTTTTCATACTAGCGCTGGTCTGCATCGTTTAACTTTAATCCTCACAGGACATCATCCACTTCATCTCCCATGCAGTATATTAGGGTGTTTACCTGGTTTTCATCCGAACTCAACGACAAGCTACCGGTACTGGCCTGGCGGAACCTCTCGAAACGACAGATCCATTTTGTCCATTCACGTGGCTTCGAAAAATCAAAATGCTCCGGCGGTTGGATGCTGAACGTAGCGCTGGGAGTGTTAGCCGCTATGCTAACTCCTGCCCTCGGCTGCTCGTTTTCTTCATTAGACATCTTAAAAATAGCTGTTGCTCGTCTTTTCCCTTCTTATTCACGTCTGACAGACTCCTCAGCAACTCACCACTTCTGACACCATGTCGTGTTCTTATTTTTAGAACATAAACGTGGGACTCAGTGTACTGGCAAACACTCTTTAAAGCTGCTATCTGCGATTTCTGTAGGACCAAAACACTTAGAAAAATTTTGAACAAGGCAAGCATTCTGCTCCCTCCCTCTCAGAGCCATATATGGCTCTGCTTCCTGTGCTCTGGTGAACTTGAGATCAGGCTCCGCCCCCTGCTGCAGGTCATCTCGCTGCCGCTGCATATTCTGTGTTTATATGTAAATAAAACGTTCTAAAAAAATAAAATAAAACCATGGAGCTCTGGTCTAGCACATCAGAAGACCAGAAAATCTGCAGGGACTCGGGCAGCCACGTTGAACCCTAGTTTAATTCTCTCGTGACAACCTCAGACACTTCCTCGTTCATTGCACTCAGCGGGTGGGAGAGGAGGAGGAGGTAGGAGGAGGAGGAGGGAGCGATTACTTGACTTTTGGCAAAAAAACAAAAGTTCAGACAAGGGATGAAGAAGTGGAATTTAATGCATTTGTGTCACATATAAACTATTCTTTGAGAACATGCGCTGCCGCTCTCTGGCTCCTGGGTTGGGGCGTGAGCAGCTCTGTTGAGGACAACTGGAACGCAGCATTATTGGCTGATTAAAAACTATTTTTTTTATTGGCTGGATAACCTCGGGGCAAGCTGGTTTTTATAAATGCTTTTATTACCACCGGGAGACGCCAGAGGACTATAGTTTTCTCAACGATTACTTTGTCTAACACCAGTTTATCACGAGATAGTGGCAGAGTGAAGAAATATGTTTATAAAATAAGTTACACACTGAAGCTTTAATACAGTAGTAAAACCACTGTCTGCTCATGTGCTGCATAAAACACGTCACATCATCCAGTGAGTAACGTTCAAGAAAACTCGTTTTTAACAGTTATTATTCATGAACACCACAGTATGGTACTTTCAAAACGATATGTCAGTCTTCAATACTTGGTTGGTATCCCTTTGTCCTTAATCACTGCCTCGATGCGATGTGGCATTGAGGCAATCAGCCTGTGACATTGTCTGGGAGTTATGGAAGCCCAGATTTCCTCAATGCTTGCTGTCAGCTCTTCTTTGTTGTTGGGTCTGGTGCCCCTCATTTTCCACTTGAGAATACCCCATAGATTCTCGATGGAGTTTAGATCCGGCGAGTTTGCTGGCCAGTCGAGCACTGTGATGGCATCAAACCAGGTTTTGGTGCTTCTGGCGGCATGGGCAGTGACCAGGTCCTGCTAGAAGATGAAATCTGCATGTCCATACAGATCCTCAGCAGAAGGAAACATGAAGTACTCTAAAACATTCTGGTAGATGGTTGCAGTGACCTTGTATTTAAGAAAGCAGAGTTTACAAACACCTGCACTAGACATTGCACCCCAAATCATGACTGACTGTGGATATTTCACACTGGACCTCAAGAAGTATGGGTTTTGTTCCTCACTTTTTTCCTCCAAACCCATGGACCTTGATTTCCGAATGAAAGGCACACTTTACTTTCATCTGAAAAGAGGACCTTGGACCACTGGCCAATGGTCCAGCCCTTCTTCTCCTTGGCCCAGTTGAGACACTTCCTATGTTGGCTCAGGTTCAGAAGTGGCTTGACCCGAGGAACCCTACAGTTGTAGCCCATCTCGCGGATGCATCTGAATGTGTGTGGGGTGGCCGTGGCGTAGTGGTAATGGCAGTCGTCCCCCGATCGGAAGGTTGGCGGTTCGAATCCCGGTTCCCCACACCATGTGTCGTTGTGTCCTTGGGCAAGACACTTAACCCCGAGTTGCTCCCGGTAGGACTGGAAAGCACCTTGCATGGTAGGCTGCCGCTACCGGTGTATGAATGTGTGTAGCATTCAATGTGTGTAGCACTTTGAGATTTTCACTAATGAAAAGTGCGTTATAAATTGAATTCATTATTATTATTATTATTAATGTGTTGGTTTTTGAAGCTCTGAAAAGTCTGAGAATCTGGTATCATTAAAGCACTGGACTCTCATTGTTCACCATGTCATCGTGGACATCTGGAAGATCCTGCCTATCTCGCCACTACCAGACCCAAGGGAGGGATGTCAGTTCTTCCAAACAACCGCAGATAATTTCTTGGAAGACCTCAGCTTCTGAGATTACATCCCAGATTCGACACGCCAGCCTGTGAAGTATCCATCGTGGGGTGAGAACGTACGCAGTAGGACAAATGTTTTCCAGTACGCCATGGTGATTATGGTGTCCAAGATAAAAGCAGTCCAGTTCAGAATTATTTCAGTTTCCTGTTATTTTTTATTTATTTTGAAAATCCTATTAAAATCACAACTTTTAAATTCTGCTCATTTGCGACGACACCATTAATGTCTAAAATAAAACATACTCTGCTTTGAAGATGAAATAATGATGGTAGCTAAAACATTTGCAGATAAAAGATCTAAGCACTGGTTAGATATGGATATGATGGTTGTAAAAGACATAATGTATCATGTTATCGAGCCGTTTACATATACAGGTGGTCCCCGAGTTACGAACATTCGCGTGTCGGAAATCGCCGTAAGTCGGAAAATACGTCCGAACGGCACCTCGTACGTACAGTGCTTTATTTTACCAAGCACTTAACCTAACACATTACCCTACATAATTATCAAAAAACACATACATTTAGGAGCCATAAAGAAGGAAAAAGAGAGTTAATTAGAATCAGAAAGAAGTCAGATCTACATCTAGATATATTGGTGGTTGGACGCAGCTGGAGGACGCTAGCGTGATGTCGCCGCTTCTCCACGCTAAATAGTTATTTTACTGTTGCTATTTTTTAGACGTTTATCTGGACTTATTTTGTTAAGTGTTTTTTTTAATAAGGATTTTACGGACAGCTTAGTTAGCACTTCCTAACCGGAATTTGGGCTGTCAACCTCCTGTCAACTCCAGCACGAACTTGTTTCAAGAACTACGTAGCTGCAATTATTGTTCCACTCACCTGCTGCCTGTCAACCTCCTGTGTCATCTGGACTGTCCTGGATTCTCTTCTGTGCTCCCCTTCAAAATATGCTCATCCAAGTTGCCTCTCACTGCTTCTTGTTTATTTCTCTCGGAGCCGTGGGTCTGCTGCTAGTGGCTAGCTCCGTGCTAGCTTCCCCCGGCTTGGCTGGCGCGATGTTGACATACTCCGTTTCGCAGCTGCTTGGACTTAACAACTGCTCCATTCCTCCTTCTATTTCCACCATCAAACAACTGGGACTTCTGCGTAGACCTCACTACATCCACAGAAGCTCTCGAAAGAAAACCATCTATTTTAGGCACACGGGCTTTGACTCGATTGCTACTGTCTGGACTGTCGCACCTCGACGACGTCATCAGAACGCTGCGTCTGTAGTCCCTTGTAGTCCACAGCTCACAAAGTGGCAAGGAAAACGTGGAGTGGACTTCAGTCTGCTGAAACCGGTTCAAAAGGCTCCTACACCAACTGGCATTAAAATAGAACTTTTCAATGTACAATCACTATCCAATAAATCATGTCTAATTCATGATCACATTCTGGAGAAGGACTTGGACCTCATGTGCCTCACAGAAACTTGGCATCAACCAGACGTGTTCAGTTCTCTGAATGAAGCTTGTCCCTCCGGATACAGTTATCTGCAGAGAGCCCGCTGCACTGGCCGCGGTGGTGGTCTGGCTGTAATCTACCGCAGTAATTTAAAATTGTCACATCTGTCTTCTCATAATTTTTCTTCTTTTGAATGTTTGGCCTTCAACTTCAAAGCCCCACTCCTGATGAACGTTATATTGATTTATAGACCTCCCAAACCGCATGTTTCATTTAACTCAGAAATGCATGACCTCCTCACTTTTTTCTGCACCTCCCCTGTAAAAACTATTTTTCTTGGCGATCTAAATATCCACATGGACAATTCCTCTTCCCCTCTGGCTACAGATTTTAAGTCTCTTTTGGAATCTCTCAACCTCACCCAACATGTGGACGCCCCTACGCACAACAGGGGGCATACTCTGGATTTGGTGATTACAGACACTGTACTCAATAACTTGTCTGTATATGACCTGGGTGTCTCAGACCACAGGGTCATCTCCCTGGAAGTGCCTTCAACTTCGCCTGCTTCTAACCCAAAACGACCTATCCAGTTCCGTGACTATAAAAACATTTCCCCTGATGTTTTGTCTGCTGATCTTCACGCCCTGACCGCTGTCAATCACTCATCTGCAGATGACTCTGTGGATTACTACAACCAATCTCTCCAGGAGCTTCTGGACCTACATGCTCCCTTGAAGTCAAGACTGGTGTCTTTCTCCCGTTCAGCCCCTTGGTACACTGGTGAGCTGCGCAGGATGAAGGCAACTGGCCGTGCTATCGAGAGACGTCTAAAATCATCTGGTCTCTCGGTACATAAGCAAGCGTACAAAGAACATCAGAAAGCGTACGCCAATTCTCTTAAAGAAGCACGCTCCAAATATTATTCCAACATCATCAACACCTGCCCTGGAAACTCTAAACAGCTCTTCTCCACAATAACTCATCTGCTTAATCCCATTAAACAAACTCATGAGGACTCTGTTCAAAAATGCAACCTGTTCCTCTCATCATTTAAAAACAAAGTTGACACTATCAGATCTCAGCTCCACAACCTCCCTGATCTTAGTGTGCCATCTACCCGTCTGCTTTCTGGGACCCTGAGCAGCTTTGATGAAGTCGTTCAGAGTGAGGTGGAGACCATCCTCAAGAAAATGAAGCCTTCATCCTGCGCCCTGGATCCCTTCCCCTCGTCTCTCATAAAATCCAATCACTTTGCAATAAGCCCATTAATCACACAAATAATAAACAAGTCTCTACAATCTGGTCATGTTCCAGTGCCTCTAAAAACTGCCATCATTAGGCCTCTTCTGAAAAAATCTAATTTGGATCCCGACAATTTTTCTAACTACCGCCCAATTTCCCACCTCCCATTTCTGTCCAAAGTGCTGGAGAAAACAGTTGCTGCTCAGCTGCAGGACCACCTACAGCAACACTCTCTGTATGAGAAGTTCCAGTCTGGATTCAGAGCAGCTCACAGTACTGAGACTGCACTGCTGAGAGTAACAAATGATGTCCTCATGGCTGCTGACACTGGTTCTCCCTCCATCCTTGTCCTCCTTGACCTCACTGCAGCCTTCGACACTGTGGACCATAGTATCCTCCTCCACCGTCTTCATGTGGAGGTCGGTCTCTGTGACACTGTCCTGGACTGGTTCAATTCTTTCCTCTCCAATAGGCTGGAATGTGTTAGCCTTGGCAATGCCACTTCCCAGACAGTCGGTGTCTCCTGTGGTGTCCCTCAGGGGTCAGTTCTGGGGCCCCTGCTGTTTTCCCTCTACATGCTGCCTTTAGGTCAAATTATTAATCAGTTCAACATTTCTTTTCACTGCTATGCCGACGACACACAGCTTTACATCAGGACTGGAACATCATCATCATCCCTATCTCCGTCTTCACTCACTGTTCTCTCTGCCTGCCTGGAGGAAATAAAGGCATGGATGAATCAGAACTTTCTTCAATTAAACTGCTCGAAGACTGAGGCCATATTGATTGGCACCCCTCACCAGATACAAACATCAACTTTAACAACAATCTCCTTCTCTGGTCAAGACATCCCCCTCTCCACCTCTGTTACAAATCTTGGAATAAAAATGGACTCTCATCTTACATTTGAAAATCACATTAAGCATCTGTTTAAAACCTGCTTCTTCCATCTTCGAAACATCTCCAGACTTCGCCCATCTCTGACTTTTCCTGATGCTGAGAAACTCGTCCATGCCTTTGTCTCCTCCAGGCTCGACTACTGCAACTCCCTGTTTATTGGTATCCCTGGCAAAAACCTTCAGAAACTTCAATACATTCAAAACAGTGCAGCAAGGATTCTGTTGAGAGTTCGTAAATTTGAACATATTACACCCATTCTCCATAACCTCCATTGGCTTCCCGTCACCTACAGAATTCAGTACAAAACTGCTCTCATTACCCATCAATGCTTGCACGGCACTTCACCTGACTATCTAATGGTATAGTCACACCAAACAGCGTTTTGAACCTCCAAAATGCTCCTCACGCACGCAAGTGGACGCACCTGTGAATGCAGCGTGTTCAGACCTGAACGCCAGAAGCCAGAAGCTGCTGGGTGTGTGGGAGGAGCTTACCGGTATACAGAGCCCTGCACGGAGTCCTGCTGCTCACTCCGCCAGGCGAGGAGGAGCTGTTTATTTCCGTCTCTGTCGAGCAGACTTGACTGGTCGTGAAGGAATTGTCGCGAACACACAGCTACAATGACTTTCTCTTCCATAGTTCACGAGCTCGCGGGTCTTTTCTTTTTTTTTCGACAAACAATACGTCACATAGTGCGCGCACCCTCGTTTCCGCGTCACATAGGGACTCTCCCACTGCCCCCTCTCTTCTGCCCCCCGACTCTCCCTGATTGGTTGACACACCTGTTATGCACCCTGGGGAAGGTAGAAGTTTAAACATCCTTGCTTTTATTTATCATGGCTGCAAACTGCTGTAGCCTGTTGGTTCAATAAAGAACTCACCTTTTTTTTAACTCTGCTTCAATCAGGCTTGATTGGGCAGAGCTGCTGTTCACCTGCAGGTCCAGCCTATAAAGCTGACATGCTGTGTTTGGTGCAGGGTGGAGACTCGTTGTACCAAGACTGGCTTGAGGAACGAGTGGTGGCTTATTGAAGTCTTCTGGACGGTGTGAAACTCAGCTGAGGGTTCACTGGAACTGCTGAGGATACTGTCAGGTAACCTAACAATTCTGAGAGATCTCCACCCTCTCAGATTGTTGTTGTTTGCTCCTGTTGGAGCTAAAATAGGCTCTTAAGGCCTGGCACTGGTTTCAGGACTAGTTGCTAAAATCAAGAGTTGAGAGTGTTTAAGCTCTAGAGAGTTTGTGTGACTCTAGCTTAAAAATAGAGTGTGGTTTTGGACTGCTGTACTCTGGTTGACTCTTCTTTTTTGTCAGATGCTGAAGGGAAGCGTCTGAGCTGCTGCCCAGGAGGGGGACAGCTAAAGTGAAACTGAGTGAGAGACTGTTTCCTCATCTTTTTCTCCTTTTATTTTGATACTTTTGACTGTGTGGGTGACGGTAGTTCAGTTTTATCGCTTCTTTTCATTTAGAGATATTCTTGGCTAGGTAGATCGTCGCCTGGGGGGGTACGACGGTCCTGTACAGGATTGGACCAACCTGGGTGGCGTTTTGTTCTTTTCCGCCGCACCCACTCGTCCTACAATCCTTTGAACTTTCTCTTTTTTAATTTATTTTTGTTTCTTTAAGGACGCTGAGCAGGAGAAGGCGCTCCAGACGGGTGGGAGAAGCCTGAGAGGACCCTGACCGCCTGGAGGCTCTTAATTTTAGTTAATAAAATATCATTTAAACCTTTTCTTGTGTCCAGTGTCCTTTAAGTATGTTTTGGCCCTCATACGGTCGTAACATATTTATTGGGGGCTCGTCCGGGATTTGAACCCGGGACCTCTCGCAGATTGTTTTTGCCCGTCTAGAAAAAGCCAACTTAACTATTAACTTGTCCAAATGCCAATTTGGTCATGCCACGGTAACCTATTTAGGAAAAATAGTTGGAGGTGGTCATGTACGTCCTGTGGAGGCAAAGATAGAATCTATTCTATCTGTTCCTGTTCCCTCCACCCGTACAGAACTAAGGAGATATTTAGCCATGGTTGGGTATTACAGAGGGTTTTGTAAAAATTTCTCCTCTGTAGCGGCTCCCATGATGGACCTCCTTAGTCCCAAAGTAGCTTTCAAGTGGAATGAGCAGTGTCAAACAGCTTTTGATCAAACCAAGTTGCTGTTAACCTCCGCTCCAGTGTTGTCTGCACCACATTTTGATGTTCTTTTCAAAATAGCTGTGGATGCCAGTGATACGGGTATAGGAGCTGTCCTACTTCAGGAGGGTGCTGATGGAGTGGATCACCCTATCTCCTATTACTCAAAGAAACTGAATAAATATCAGAAACAATACTCCACTATTGAAAAGGAGGCCTTAGCCCTGATTTTAACCGTAGAACACTTTGAAGTGTATGTTGGAGGTTCATGTGACCCTGTTGTTATTTTTACAGATCACAATCCTCTAACCTTTTTGAACCAAATGCGCAACCATAATCGACGTCTTATGAGATGGTCCTTACGGCTACAACCTTTCAACATTGCTATCCAGCACATTAAAGGAAAGGATAATGTTGTAGCTGATACACTTTCTCGCCTCTGATGACCGTCGTCACCTGGGAAGGCACGACGGTCCTGTATAGGATTGGGTCGGCCTGGGAGACGTTATGTTCATTTCCGCCGCACCCACCTGTCCCACAATCCTTTGAACTTTCTCTTTTTAATTTATTTTTGTTTCTTTAAGGACGCTGAGCAGGAGAAGGCGCTCCAGACGGGTGGGAGAAGCCTGAGAGGACCCTGACCGCCTGGAGACTCTTAATTTTAGTTAAGTAAATAAATAAATATGTTACGACCGTATGAGGGCCAAAACACATTTAAAGGACACTGGACACAAGAAAAGGTTTAAATGATATTTTATTAACTAAAATTAAGAGCCTCCAGGCGGTCAGGGTCCTCTCAGGCTTCTCCCACCCGTCTGGAGCGCCTTCTCCTGCTCAGCGTCCTTAAAGAAACAAAATTAAATTAAAAAGAGAAAGTTCAAAGGATTGAAGGACAAGTGGGTGCGGCGGAAATGAACAAAACGTCTCCCAGGCCGACCCAATCCTATACAGGACCGCCGTGCCTTCCCAGGTGACGATCTGCCTAGCCAAAAATACCTCTAGATAAAAGAAAAACGATAACTGAACTACCGACACCCACACAGTCAAAAGTATCAAACAAATGGAGAAAAAAAGGGGAAACAGTCTCACTCTGTTCCACCTTAGCTGTCCCCCTCCTGGGCAGCTGCTCAGACGCTTCCCTTCAGCATCTGACAAAAAAGAAGAGTCAACCAGAGTACAGCAGTCCAAAACCACACTCTATTTTAAGCTAGAGTCACACAAACTCTCAAAGAGCTTAAATACTCACAACTCTTGCTTTTAGCATCTAGACCTGAAACCAGTGCCAGGCCTTTAAGGGCCTATTTTAGCTCCAACAGGAGCAAACAACAACAATCTGAGAGGGTGGAGATCTCTCAGAATTGTTAGGTTACCTGACAGTGTCCTCAGCAGTTCCAGTGAACCCTCAGCTGAGTTTCACACCATCCAGAAGACTTCAATAAGCCACCACTCGTTCCTCAAGCCAGTCTTGGTACAACGAGTCTCCACTAGATTACTCTTAACTTCACACAACTCTAGTAAGCACCAGAGCTGTTAAAAGAGCACCCTTGCTCTACATGAGCTGTTTATACACAGGATTGAAATTGCGTTTCTCTCAGTCCCTCGGTGCAACAGTAACCATTTAAACACTAAAACACTGAAACATTTAATAAACATAAGCATAAAATAGTAAAAGTGTAACACTGTCCTGAGTTTTTGCATAGTAGTATAAAAGTATGAAAATTTACACCAACACTAAAACACTAAACATTTAATGAACATAAGCATAAAATGAAATAATAAAAGTGTAATACTGTCCTGAGTTTTTGCATAGTAGTATAAAAAGTATAAAAAGTATATCTATAAAATAAACTGAAGGTTCTAGCATTGACATTTGCAAAGAGTGGCAAAGCAGCATATGAGTTAATGTACACAGTATATGTATGAGGTAGTAGTTGATGTTGGTATAGAGGCAAAAGTGGCATATGCAGTAAGGCACATTGGGCATCCTTAAATAAGGCTGGTCAGAGAATACTGTATATGTATCAGCAGTAGTGTAGATATAAAAGTAGTGTAAATGTAAACAGTAGTAATAAATGTAAACAGTAGTAATAAATGTAAACAGTATTAATAAATGTAAACAGTGAATGTAAACAGTAGTATGACTATAGGCAGTGATGTAATACAAACATTAGTGCAAATATGAGAAGTAGTGCAAACTGAATGAGCACATGACCGAGAGTTTAGTGAATAACCCGTTTGATGACACAGAGTCCAGTGTTAAAATCTTTTTTTTTTCCACTGTTTATATCAGCACATAATGGGACAATTATCACAGATACTGAAATGTCTCCAGACACATATATCAGCTGGGCTCTAGTTTAAACTGGTGTACTCAACCCTGTTTGTCTGTTAGCACAAGATATCACAAACCACTGGATTGTTTTTTAACTGTGCTTTGGATGTACATTAGCCTGGTTAAAACCAGACCCTTGTCCTTCGCTTCGTACTAGGGTCTGGGATTTCTCCCATAGACAACGATTTCTCCGGTAGATTTTTGACCGGACCAATCAGAGAACAGAAGGCGGAGTTTTGAACGACGTCGACTGACGTCGTCAGTTAAAATGGCTGCCGCCACGAAGGAATTTTCATGAAAACAAGGTAAAAAAACTATTATTTCTTTGCTGAGAAAAAATATATTTCTTAGCTGACGTTATATCAGAAGTGTTCCTGAGCTTAACAGTTCCTAAATCAATTCACGAAATGGTCAAATCTGCTGGATTTAAATTGTTTCGGTTTGACATTTTCCAAACAGCCTCGGGTGCGCTACGAAAATAAATTATAAAAAATCGAATTTTATCTCAAATGTTTCATCTAGGCCAACAGTCAGTAAATTAGAGCCATATAATTACACACTGGTAGCAGAAAAAATATCCACCGAGTGGTTTCTGAGCTATTTATCTGAATAGCCTGGACCTCGCCAGGCTAAACTAACAAAACTCCGCCTTCTGTTCTCTGATTGGTCCGGTCAAAAATCTACCGAAGAAATTGTTGTCTATGGGAGAAGTCCCAGACCCTAGTACGAAGCAAAGTGAATGACAAGGGTCTGGTTTTAACCAGGCTAGATGTACATGTGTAATTTATGTATTTTTTTTTCATTACTACACAGAAATGGTTACAACTCTGTCAGTTTTACAGGTATGCTACTTGGGTAAAATTTGGTTTGTTCATAGTTGAGAGACATTCCCTACACATTCTCTGGGTATATTTTTGTGTAAAAATATATTTATAATAATCTTTGGTGTGCCAGGTTTCAGACACAAAGCACGTGTTTAAGGAATGCCAGTTTTTAAAGAGTTTTTCCAGTTTATTATGTAGCTTCGTCTTATGTTTAGTGTAGCTTCTGTAATTTTATCCAAGGGGTTTCTTTCATATAATTGTAAAATCCCAGTTTTAAGCTCTGGTGGAATATTCTGCTGGAATACGAAGAACTACAGGTGGTGCAGGCGAGTCTTTGGTGCCATCTGTTTTCATTTTCTGTACGATTGACTTTTTCCTATGGTATGTTTTAGAAAATGGAAAAAAAAATCATTAAAGTTTGTACTTTAGTTTAAAAATAGTAATTTTAGTGAGCCGTCTCAGCTCAGGAATAGCTTTTCCAAAGCCTCAGGCAAACTTAATAAATACAGTTAGTAAGAAGCTGGTGTTGGCATGAGATTCTGGTGAAATGAAGAAGAAATACGTCGGTCTGAAAACTTTTCTGTTGATACACTTTGCTTGTCCCATCCGTCTGTATGTGTGGTGACTTTTTTATAGCTCAGCTTCATCAGTGGTTAATTATTTGTCACTGCCTGAAAATAAGGATGTGTGGCAAGAGAGAATGAGAAAATCTCAAGTTGGATTAGTCTTGTGCTCAGCTCTTCCTTGTTAGCTTAGCTTGCTAGAAACAAATAAAATGTAAGTATATTAACATCTTGCCATCACATCTACATAAGCTTACTTAAAGTATTTATTTTTTGTTTAGCTTTTACCCAAAAGTATTAAATTACATTATGTAATTTTGAGGTGTTATACGACGTAGGGATGCATGATATTGGATTTTTGGCCGATATCCGATATGCCGACATGTTAAAATGCATTTGGCCGATAACCAATGCCAATACAGATATTTTATATGAATTCCTTTATCGGAACATAGCCCTCTTATTTAGGCTTATTTGCTACAAAGATTGTACAACAGCTGTAAGAGCGTGACATATATTCAGTAACAGCCATATGATGTGCATAGCACTTTGACTTAAATGAAAAGTGTTAAATGTTATTTATTAGCATTAGTCACCTGCGATGCTGTCTCACTGGTGGAGGCTTGTTCCAGGTTCCTAGCTGCTGTGTGGGATCCTCTGCACTCCTGTGCGTGAAGGACAGACTTTTTAAGTTCAAAGTTTTGTCTATCCATTGTGCCGTAAGACTAATCATGCTAACGAGGCTAACATGACGTCCAAATGTCTGTGGTAAAAACCAGAATTTATAAAGCCTATTACATGGTGGCACCACTTGGATGAACAGTCCACTAACAAACAGACACCCCCCCCAGAGTAAAACAAGGATACTGGTATTGTATTTTGTAATTAAGTGTCATCTTGATATTTTGAACAGAGCTTTAGTGTGGACAACTATAAGTATTTTAGGCCTGTACGAACTGGTTTACAGGAGCTGCATGTTGTATTTTTGGAACCAGAGTCTGTGCACTAATGATGTGGGGCTTTAAAGCTCCACTGACATGTTCTTTTAACTTTTCAAAAAATGGCACAACATATATAAATATTAAGATAGACCTCTGACCGTTTTTGCTAAAATAATGTTCAATGAATGAAATTTCCTCTCAAAATATTTTAAATTTAGCGCCGTTTTTTTAGACCGTAAATCCGGATTTTCCGGTCACGTGTCAGCAGAACCGATCTGACGTCACGTCCGATACTGAACTCTGCTCAAACCGTACATTGAATGGACAAAAATATAAACGCATCCGTCGAATTTAGCCAATTAAAACTACATTTTAGCGATTTGGCTTCAGTTTGGGGAAAAAAAAGTTATTTTGAGTGATGCACAACGAACGGAAAGGTTTATATTCTCCGTTTTGCTTTTTTTTTTCAAGGGAGGTTTCACATTGAGCACCAGATGGCAGCAGAGCTATCGTGATAACTCTTACAGAAGCAACACGGAGAATATAAACCTTTCCGTTCGTTGTGCATCACTCAAAATAACTTTTTTTTCCCCAAACTGAAGCCAAATCGCTAAAATGTAGTTTTAATTGGCTAAATTCGACGGATGCGTTTATATTTTTGTCCATTCAATGTACGGTTTGAGCAGAGTTCAGTATCGGACGTGACGTCAGATCGGTTCTGCTGACACGTGACCGGAAAATCCGGATTTACGGTCTAAAAAAACGGCGCTAAATTTAAAATATTTTGAGAGGAAATTTCATTCATTGAACATTATTTTAGCAAAAACGGTCAGAGGTCTATCTTAATATTTATATATGTTGTGCCATTTTTTGAAAAGTTAAAAGAACATGTCAGTGGAGCTTTAAGTCCCCCCTACTTCTCTGGACCTAATCAAGCTGCCTCATGACCTTTCTTAAATTACAGCTGGATCTGTTGGAAAAATGAATATTAGAGAATACAGCACAAAGTAGGAGCTATCTAAATTAACAAGAGGCAAAACAAAATTGTTCT
>JBBPBX010004806.1:50359-74757 GCA_038048925.1 Garcialebias charrua
TGTATACGCAGATTTTTCACAATGGCATCTATAACCATAGCTTTATGTTGCTATACAATATCTCCAAAACCTTGAGTGACTTTCAAAACAGTATCTTTTTTCTTCATTCCCTGTCATTTCATAATTTTACACAACAATACAAAAATTGTGCTATTGTTTTTATTAATTTACTAACTAATCATTTACAGTCTGCCATCTTACAAGGCTGAGTCAGGTCCTCTGGACGGCTTCTTCTTTGTTGAAACGTTTCGTCTTTTATCCGACAAAAGGCTCAGTTGCCATGGCGATTTCAAGCTGTTGTTACCCGTCAAAGTCTCCTGGAGTTTATTGTATATTCATGGCAGCATAATAATAGCAACAGTCTAACTTAAGTGTAGCGCCAGCCGCTAAAGTGTTACAGATAAGTAAAAAAAACTAAAGGTGTTTCCAGCGGAGCGAGTCATTTATTCTAAATGAGTGGTGTCTTTTAAAGTCCATACGCTTGGGGTGCAGAGTGCAAACAGAACCAGTATGGTGCCAGAACAAGTGGGGCGGGGGGCTTCTACTGCTCTAAATGGTGTGCACAGTGTTTTACCTGAAGAACGTGTGTTTACCGTCCACACACACAAGTAGAGGGAAAAACACACACATATGTACACGCTGATCCAAATGTGGACACGCCAAACAGAGACGAACACAAATCAAAACAAAGCGTGCAAACACAAAGAAGATCCAGAGAATGAGGAAGACAGAGAGAATACCACAGTCCCATCTGTCAAACAAATGTGAGGACGCTTCTAACACACAAACACACACGCTGGCGTGCGTGCGTGCGCACACAGCAAGCATAATTTAGTCTGAACTTGAGCGATATCTGCATTTGTCCTTTAGCAGTTGGTCCTGAGGGGCCATTGTAGAAGTTTCATAGAAGTTTGTTTAGAGCTGAGCAAGTGCGTTAAGCTTTATTAGAGCCCCTGGGAGAGTTGGTGGCACACACACACATCTACACACACCAACAGTCTTAGGCACGAGGCATGGGCGGCAGCTCGCAATGGCCCCAACCAACAGTGAGGAGTTTGTTGTCATAGCAACAGTAAAATGAGATGACTTTACTGTCAGCCGTAATGTTTCATGGCCCCCTCGCCGCTATGGCAACATAACGAGGAGGACGAGGAGTCAGGAAAGAAAGAGCGCATCGGAGGTATTGCTGCATTCCGGTGTACTTCCTACCAGGAACAATGCCACCACAATGTCCTTTCTTCCTGCTCAGAACACACACCCCTGACGGGCCTGTCAAAATCAGCCGTAAACACACACACGACTTGAAAAGCCCATCAGACACACTCTCCACCTCACCCATCTCTTTCATTATCTTGACTATTTTCAGCTGCGGCGTTCGTCGTCGCCACAGCAATTTGAATTCATTATGCTCAATGTCAGTGTTGGTGCAACAAACGCTGTACCTCCGACAGGTACAGCTTGTTGAATGAGCGTGCGTGCCGTCGGATGGTGGGGGAAGACAGGAAGCCGCAACAAGATCAAAGGCGTGCCAACTCCGCCGAGCGTTTTCCTGTGCCACGGAGACAGCCGGAAGGAGTGGCGAGGTGGCTGTGTGCGGAGCGTGGCGGCTATACATCAGAATCTATATTTAGCTCAGTCCTTCTACAACAGCCTGTCAACAGTGAGGACTATCAGAGACGATGGAAGAAGTGAAGGGATGCATATCGCCCACTGCCTTTCATCCCATACTTTTAGACAAAGGTCCTCTTTTGTTGAGAAATGACTGAGTTGTGGTCGTTTTGGTCAAACCCTCAGTAATATGTGCAGTATCACAATATGTCACAGAGTATGTGTTGCAAGTGACTCCCACGCCAAATCTTAGCACAATATCTGCACAAATCAAACTTCTTTGTGTTTTTAAAGCCCCACGGACATGATTTTTTTATTTTCATAAAATTGCTCAAAATATATATCTTTTATCATTTAAATATGTTCATTTTTGCAAACAAAATGCTAAATCACTTTAATTTTTCTTTAAAAGTGATTTTGAACTTCAAGCCGTGTTTAATCATGGGAAATCCAATTACACACGAATGCACCATCTGTGACGTAACACTGGGCAGAGGGCTCTGGTCTCTTTAATAGCGGACAATTTAAAACCCGACGAATTTATCAATCTATGTGAAGATTTGAGTTATTTGTCTTCATTTTGGGAAGCAGAAAATAGTTTGGGTGATGGAACAAGAAACAACAGGATCTAATTTAGGTCTGATGCTGTATCAGACTTACCTTCATGTCGAGCTGCTCATACCTGCGCACTGTGACAAGCCCAGAGCTCTGCCCGGTGTGACATCACAGATGGTGCGTTCGGGTGTAATCAGATTTCCCATGATTAAACACGGCTTGAAGTTCAAAATCACATTTAAAGCAAAATTAAAGTGATTTAGCATTTTGTTTGCAAAAATGAACATATTTAAATGATAAAAGATATATATATATTTTGAGCAATTTTATGAATAGTAAAAAAATCATGTCGTGGACCTTGAAGGTCAGTCATCTTGACATGAGTTAGCTTCCATACATTGGTTTTTTTTTTTCTTTTCTTCTTTTCCTGGTTGTTTCATTAACATCTGTTCAGTTGTTTGCCAAAACACAGAGTTGGCTCCCAACAGTTAGTGGGAAATGTTTTGAACAGATCTTCCACAGCCTTTTGGTGCTGAATCAGGTTAACTCCAAAAAACTGCACCCGCTTCGGATGTTATCAACCATTCGTAGTGGTCAGATTGCCCCTCCTGTACCTCCTAGAAGGTTTAAAGGTACGTTATCACCATTACAATCAATGACAGCAGGCTGTGTCTTTAGCTACGTGGTTAGGTTTAGGGTCTTGGTTAGGTTTAGAGTTTAGGGTCTTGGTTAGGTTTAGGCACAAGGGTGAGCTGGGGTTAGGTTTAGGGTTGGTCATCTGGGTCAGGTTTAAGGTTAGGTTTAGGAAAACGGTTACATAAGCTGAAAAAAAAACCACAACACTTCCGGGTTCATGGAAACACGCTGCCTACTCACAGCGATTATAACGCTGATAACGTTTTTTCAAACATGCTAGGAGGTAGATTGGAAAGTTTCGCCGCTACATATGGGGATGATAACAGTTGATAGCACCCATTGTATGGACTGACAACATCCGAATCCACTGAAAACTGACGAGCTGAAGATGAAACTCAAATGTTTTCCCTCTCAATGTTTCATTGAAATTTATCCAGCAATTCACGAGATATTTTGCTAACAGTCGAGCAGGGACACAACCAGAAGCAGTATTTTCCTCATTTACCTTTTGGGCGATTAAAAAGGCAGAAGAGAAGCAGACACAGAGGAAGGGCGAAACGAAGAAGTAAAAGGCAGACGAGAGCAGAGATGAGTTGTTTTGTTCTGTCGCCATGGCGACGTGGCAGCCAGAGCTGTTGCGCTTTGACAGTTGTCACGTTACAGCGGGTTGCCGTGGGTGACAGCTGTCAGTCAATTATGTGGAGTGAGGGGACAGATCGGCCGATGATCACCTTGGATTAGGGAGCGATCGCACTGCACGGGGACGGTCCGGAACATGTCAAGACTTAATCCTCATGTCCGAATGTTGTGCACTCGTTCTCATGTCAGTGCGTGTGCACCAGACAGCATGTGTGCATCCTCCAAGCAGGAGTACATGTATTTATCCTGGGCTCTGTGTGAGCAGATTACAGTTTTGCCATAGCTGCCAGGTTTTTCTTCCCACAGCTGTCTGCGCTAGAATACAATGAAAGGCCTGGTTCTGATTGTAGCGCAACACTTGGCGTCCCGTTCCCCTTCGATTACCACGCTTCTTCGCCTGCGTGAAACGAGCTCAGCACTGCTCTTATGGGATAATAGTCTGATTGGAGCAGGGATGGATTTGAACTCACACTTTAATTTGTTTATTTTCTTGGTAAATTACCCATATCATGATCACGTCTGGTCTCAGAGACCCCACTGCGCAACTAAGTCCTACCATTGGATCTGATGTCGTAAATCCAGGAACTTACGTTTTTCTTTTTTTCCTCCTCTGCTTTCAATTATCACACACCCCTTGACAATTAAATTTTCCCCTGCTGCAGAGATGTTAAATCACCGGCACAGTTTCGTTGTCCCTGTAACCATTAGACCTTTTAACAGTTTTCATGTGTTATGACAGCAACCCCATGTAATGTCAATACTTTGCTGTTACTCTGGTAATTAGAGGGTAGTTGTACAAGGCAGGATTTCCTCAACCATTGAAGCACTAAATTTGCTGTACCAGTCAGAAGAGGATGGAAAGCTCTGGTGGGAAATGATGATGTATGCTCCCTGATTATAAATCTTGTAAAAAAACGTCCTGTTGACCTTTAACAAAGCTGAAGGTTTAATGTGAAGAACGAACTGTGTTTTAAAGGCTGATCTCGTTTCTTTTTTCTTGCTGTCTTCCACTTTAGGAGTGAGCCCTGAGCTGGATGGGACCCACCATGCCCCCCAGTAAGAAGGCTCAGAGCCCCAGTAGTGGAGCCAGCGCCTCTCAGGGCATGAGCCCGCCGTACCGGCAGGTTGACGCTGCCACGGCGGCATCTGAGGCCGAGGCAGACGATCTCTCGTTATCCCTATCTGCCTCCTTCTCCAAGGCCGAGGACGAGGAGCTCACCAGCCTCTCCTGGCTCCACGAGAGCACCGACCTCCTTAACAGCTTCAGCCACTCCGGGCTACGTAGCGTCTCCCCTCTGCAGGACCCTGACGGTCAGCACCCCCGCTCCCCATACTCCTCCTCACCCTCCCCAGAGGACGCCCTGCTCGGCGACACGCACTTGGCGTACGACCTGTCGGCGGGAGCTAACCGAAAACCTCCGTACTCCTTCAGCTGCCTGATCTTTATGGCTATCGAGGACGCCCCGAACAAGCGGCTGCCGGTGAAGGATATCTACGGCTGGATTCTGGAGCACTTCCCTTACTTTTCCAGTGCCCCCACAGGCTGGAAGAACTCTGTGCGGCACAATCTGTCGCTCAACAAGTGTTTCAAGAAGGTGGATAAAGATCGCAGTCAGGTAAAACGATCATCGCTTTTCTAACTTTTTTAATCAAAGCCGTTCTAGTATTTTCTGTAATAAAGAGCTTTACATTGATGTGAAGTCAAAGCAGCAGTATAAACAAATAGGCTGATTGATATCCCCATTTTCTTTTAGTTTAGTAAGTTGTTGCATTTTGACCTGATGAGAGTAACGCTGAGAAAAACAAAACAAAAATCTCTGTGTTTATATACCAGTATGGTATAAAGTGCTGGAAATAAGAAGTATTTTGCATGAATTTTGGAAAGCTTAGATAGCTTTCAGTTAAACATTTTGTGGTAAAATTTCCAAAAATAAATGGTAAATGGAGCTTACTTATATAGCGCTTTCCAGCCCCCTTTGAGGGGCAAAGCGCTTCACAGTACCAACCATCCACCCATTCATACACACATTCATACACCGGTAGCGGTAGACTGCCTTGCAAGGCGCTGCCTGTCCTACCGGGAGCAACTCGGGGTTAAGTATCTTGCCCAGGGACACAACGAGGTATGCCGTGACCGGGGATCGAACCCGAGACCTTCTGGTCCTGAGCTGGCTGCCCTGCCATCTCGGCCCCTAATAATAAAATAGTGATTGCTTAGAAACAGTTAAAGATATGGGGGAGTGGTGGCGCAGTGGTTAGACGGTGGGCCTGCGATCGGAAGATCGCTGGCTCAAGCCCCGGTACTGACAATGTCAAAAAATGTGGGTGGAAAAAGGTGAAACACCCACACCTGCCTCCACCCTCATTCACCTCACTCTGGGCCCTTGAACAAGTCTCTCTTGAAAATGAGTTATCGTGGCTCAATGAGACTACCTGGATAAATAAAGGGTAAATGAAGATTAAAAAAAAATGAAAATGCCAATTAAGCTGTGAAAGCTCAACTTTTTGTGACATGTTTAAACTTTGAATAATGCCTTAGAGCTCCAAACAGGACAGACTTTTCTCCGTTGTTTTGCCACATTTCTATCGTGGATTATGTTGGATAGGTGTATGAGGAAAGGTTTCCATTCCTTTTTTTCTTTCTTCTTCTTATTAAATTTCTAATTGAAGTCTCAGTGCTCTGTTCCCAATTGACCGGCACTTCTTGGCGTACAGTGTTTTAAAATGTATTCAACCCCCTGGAACTTTTCCACATTTTGTCAAGTTTAAACCACAAACTGGAGTGGTTCTCAGCTGAGTGTGAAGCGACTGGGATGAGAATCAGCACCTCTAAATCTGAGGCCATGGTCCTCTGTCGGAAAAGTGTGGATTGCTCTCTTCAGGTCTGGCGTGAGGTTCAGCCTCAAGTGGAGGAGTTCAAGTATTTTGGGGTTTTGTTCACAAGTGAGGGAAGAACGGAGCATGACATTGACAGACAGATTGGTGCAACGTCTGCAGTATTGCAGACTCTGTGTTGGTCCATTGTGGTGAAGAGGGAGCTGAGCTGTAAGGCAAAGCTCTCTGTTCACCTGTCCGTCTATGTTCCTACCTATGGGGCAGCTGAGGCTGAGTGGTTAGCTCAGTTGTCCTCCAATGCGAGAGTTGGGGGTGTAATTCCACCAGCAGTCACATGTTGAAGTGTCCCTGGGCAAGACACTGAACCCATCATTGCCTCTGATGTGTGTCCCATGAATGTTATTCAAAACACTGATTAGTCTTTGTAGAGATATAATAGAGTGCTGCATGAATGGATAAGCAAGGACACAGATTGTAGTGTAAAGAGCTTTGAGTAACTTGATCAGATAGAAAGGTGCTATATAAGTACAGTCAATTTACCTACCCTCACCTATGGTCATGCACTCTGGGTAGCGACTGAAAGAATAAGATTGTGGGCACAGGAGGTTGAAATGAGTTTTGTCTGCAGGGTAGCTGGACTCTCCCTCACAAATAGGGTGAGACGTTCAGTTATCCAGGAGAGACTCTGAGTAGAAACACTGCTCCTCCACATCGAGTAGAGCCAGTTCAGGTGGTTCAGGCATCTGGTAAGGATGCTCCTTGGGCGCCTCCCTAGGGAGGTGCTTTGGGCATGTCAGAGTGGGAGGAGACTCCGAGGAAGACCCAGGACACGCTGGAGAGACTAGCTCTCTCAGTTGGCCTAGGAACACCTTGGAATCCTAGAAGAGCTGTAAGAAGTGGCTGTGGAAAGAGATGTCTGGACCTCCCTCATCCAGCTGTTGCCCCATGACCTGACTTCTGAACATGCCGAAGATAAAAGACAGATGGGAAACCACAGACTACAAAAGCATTTTTCTTGTTTTTTGCAAAAGACTAACACAAATAAACAATTGTAAAGTTGATGGAAAATCATTCATGGATTTATCAGAACGGTATGACATGAATTTGTGTTTAGCCCCCCCACCCCACCCCCAGTCTATAATGGCTTCAATTACCGGTAGTCTTTTTGGAGTTTGTCTCTACCACCTTTGAACATAACTTATTTACAAAACAGCGCAAACTCAGTCAAGTTGGATGGAGTGTCTGCAAACAGCAATTTTCAAGTCTTGCCACAAATTCTTAATCAGATTTACATTTGGACGTTGACTGAGTCCTTCTAAGATATGATTTGACCGGTGGTCTACATGTATCTTTTGAGTCTGTCGTTTGCAGCCTCTAGCAGGTTTTCTTCCTGGGTTGCCATGTACAGTATTTAGCTCCATCCTTCTTTGTTTCAACTCAGACCAACTTCCCTACCTCTGCTTAAAGGTATTGTGACATGATTTTGTAAATTTGAATATTTGTCAGAACATATATATCTTATATCATTAAGCTCTGGTCGTTTTTGCATAATAAATTATAAATATATTAAATTTTTATTCCAAGTTATGGTAGTTTTTTTCTCTGGGATACGCCCCTAAAAATCTGCGCATTTCCGCAAAACATCATCTTGACGTGACAACGGGAAGGCACGCTCCAACGTGCATTTAAATAATAATGGTGGAGCATGTCCTATCGCGTCTGAGATATCATTTTGAGACAGTAAATCTTCCAAAACTCTCATTAATAAACCCTCCCTGAATAAAAAAATTACAGATGTTACCTGATGGCGCAGACATAATTTAAAAATGCATACATAGCAACGTGTTTGCTCCGGGCTCTCGGCTAATATTTTTAGAAGCTATCTTGGCTAACAAGAGTCCCTGACACCGGTCACGTCTGAGATATATCATTTTAAGACAGTAAATCATCCAAAACTCTCATTAATATCCCTCCCCGAATAAAAAGAATTACCTGATCGGCAGACATAATTTAAAAATACATCATTAGCAACGTGTTTGCTCCGGGCACTCGGCTAATGTTTGTTAGCTGCTATGTCGGCTTATTACCGGTTGCGTCCGCGATATATCATTTTAAGACAGTAAATCATCCAAAACTCTCATTAATATCCCTCCCCGAATAAAAAGAATTACCTGATCGGCAGACATAATTTAAAAATACATCATTAGCAACGTGTTTGCTCCGGGCACTCGGCTAATGTTTGTTAGCTGCTATGTCGGCTTATTACCGGTTGCGTCCGCGATATATCATTTTAAGACAGTAAATCATCCAAAACTCTCATTAATATCCCTCCCCGAATAAAAAGAATTACCTGATCGCGCAGACATAATTTAAAAATACATCATTAGCAACGTGTTTGCTCCGGGCACTCGGCTAATGTTTGTTAGCTGCTATGTCGGCTTATTACCGGTTGCGTCAGCGATATATCATTTTAAGACAGTAAATCATCCAAAACTCTCATTAATATCCCTCCCCGAATAGAAAGAAACGAGAGATGTTACCTGATGGCGCAGACATAATTTAAAAATACATCATTAGCAACGTGTTTGCTCCGGGCACTCGGCTAATGTTTGTTAGCTGCTATGTCGGCTTATTACCGGTTGCGTCAGCGATATATCATTTTAAGACAGTAAATCATCCAAAACTCTCATTAATATCCCTCCCCGAATAGAAGGAAACTACAGATGTTACCTGATGGTGCAGACATAATTTAAAAATACATCATTAGCAACGTGGCCTGTGTTAGCTATCTGATTCGGCTAGCTTGTTAGCAGCGAACAAACATAATCTGCCGTGATAATTGGCTTTATACACTCAAAGTGTATAAAGTAAAACAACATGAACTCACGTAAAATAAATAGTTTATAATCTAAAACACTACACACCTCCGATTATGTTTACACAAAGACTTACTCATCTCCTGGACAGTCTTCCGATGGTCCCTGCGTTGTTTCGACATGGTAGCTCCTGTGGGACTTTCTTCTGTAGATTTTCTTTTAAAAATAGTAGGAATAGCATCCGGTTTTAAAAGTCTTCTGAATCTTAATGGTAATCCTAAAGATTCTTTTATACCAGGTGCTGAAAACAATCGGCAGTGAAATGGTCGCTGCAGACATAGGACTCCTGGAACCCACCGGTCTTTGTCTGGTCCATTCTTGACAAAGTTTGTCATCTTTTGGAAATTTGTGAAGGCTCACTTGTTCACTGCTGATATTAGAACACACAAATGCACTACAACGTGACGGCATTTTTCAAGTTACACAAATAAAAGGCGATCCTTCAGGAAATGAATCTGTATGGCAAGCAGTTAACACACCTAATAAACGGGCAAGGCTCTGCCTTCTGCCCGTTGTGACGTTGATGACTGGTGACGACGACTGGTGATGACGTATTGCGGAAATGCGCGGAATTTCAGGGGCGTATCCCAGCAAATACCAGAGAAAAATTTAGCATAATTTCGAATAAAATTTTAATATGTTTATAATTTATTATGCAAAAACGACCAGAGCTCAATGATATAAGATATATATGTTCTGACAAATATTCAAATTTACAAAATCATGTCACAATACCTTTAAGAACACATCCCCACAACATGATGCTGCCACCGCCATATTTAACAGTAGAGATGGTGTGCAGGGTTTGTTTTCTGCCACACAGTGCTTTGCCTTTTGGCCAAAAAGTTCAACTTTGGTTTGATCTGAGGAGAGCAGCTCCTTCTACAGGTTTTCTGTATCCCTGCATGATGTTTGGCTTTCTATCAACAAAGTTTTTGTCTACTATTCCAGTAAGCCCAGATTTGTTGAGTGTTTGACTAATAGTCAACAGTTTGGCCCACCTGAGCAGTGGTTTTCCGCAGCTTCTCCAGAGGTACCTTGGACTACTGTACTTTTCGGCGGAAAAGACCCTTCTGTGTATAAGCTGCTTTGTCCAATTTTTAAGAATAATTTGAAAAAATCCATAAATACGCTGCTTCGCCCTATAAGACGCATCTATTATGCGTCACCGCTACGCAACGCGTCAGCGCCTCATTTGCCCTGCTGAAAATGGCGGCCACAGAAGCGAGCCAGCACGGAAGGACTTTACAAGATTAACACGGTAAAAACAATTATTTATTTGCTGAGAAAAATATATATTTCTTAGCTGACATTATAGCCCAAGGGTTCCGTTCACTCTGTAAGCCTAAAAAATATCCGTTGAGTGGTTTATGACTATTTATAACAATATAAACGGAAATAAAACAGAAGCTAATGAGACGATTCCATCCTTAAAAACACGAATAAAAAATCTAAGTTTATCTCAAATGTCTTATACAGGACAACAGTTTGTACATTAAGCCCCATATAATTACACTCTGCAAGCAGAAAAAATATCCGCAGAGTGGTTTATGAGCTATATATCTAAATAAAAGGTACAGTATCTGTTAACGGGAGCTAACGCTAATAAAATATATATTTTTTTATCTCAAACATCTCATAAAGCTAGTCAGTTGTAAATGACCACCAAATAATTACGCTCTGTAAGTTTCAAGAAAATCCGCGTTGTGGTTTATGAGTTATCTTGCTAAAAAATATGGTTAACAACACAGCTAATGGTAGCTACATCCAGAGCAGGAGGCCGGGCAGCAACACAGACAGTCCGAGCAGAGGAGGCTTTTTTCGGACACATGAGCTAGAAACGGTCGGTGGACTCTCTGGAAGTGTCCCTCTAGCGGACAAAAGTGGTACTGCACTATTTTTTGGCCAAAATGAAAAACGGCGATATCAGAGCCAAAAATGGGTCTAAAAGTATGGGGAAAAAATCCATAAATAAGACGCTTCGGCGTATAAGCCGCAGGACATTCAAATGAGTAAAAAAAAACGGTGTCTTATATGCCGAAAAGTACGGTACTTCTTGGATGAATACTCTCCTTGCCTGGCCTGTTAGTTTAGGTGGACAACAACATTTTAGATGGTGTGCAGATAGATCATCTTCTTTCCATTTTCTGATTACGGATTGAACAGAGTTGCGTGAGATGTTCAAAGGTTAGGTAATTGCTTTATACCTTAACCCTGCTTTAAAATGTGTGTTCCTTGGCCTTCATTACATGGTTAGATCAGATTCATTAGAGCTGTTAGATTAGGGAAGATAATAGTTTTTTTGTGCACTGGATCTTTTGTTTGGGTTTTTCTGAAGATGCGGGAGGAAGAACGAATCAAAAATCATGACAAAATGAGAAAACTATTACATGTAGATGAATGGTAAAGTCTGCTTCAAAGCCTGTGCATCAGCATCCTAACAGCCTCTGACAATGTTTAGCATTTGCAGCGTTTGAACATACAGTATATCATTAAAAATGACTGTAGGCAGATTTATAGATTAAATATGAACTAAAACTCCAGTAGTCTTTGTATCGTGTGCGGTTAGACCTTGTTTCCCGACCAGACAGTTTTCAGCCATTTGCAGGCACATTCAACGTGAAGTCAAACAGATTCTGTATTTTGTCTACAGCTGTACCAGAATCGTCTTTATCAATAGTTGATGATCTCCGCTTTCATAGTTCTCTTTCACTCCGACGTTCGGTGCCTCCCCTGTGGGAAGAGCGTTTCGCTTTTGATTTAAGTCTCAACGCAGCCTTTAATACTGGCTTCCCCCATCCAGATTTTGCTCAGGGTAAACGGGGAATGAATCCCTCACTCAATTAGAGCTAAATTAATACTGGAGGATTTAATAACACAGATGCCAGCAGACTTTAGTATCCGTCTTGCCCGAGGGGTTGTTGTTAGGGGTGGTGGGGGGAGGGGGCAAACCGTGAGGATCAATGCACGTTCAGCTGAGATTATCCAGGACGAGATGAGAGCTCTTCTTGCTTTCACTGACCAGAGAGGGAACTCTGACTCTGTGTGTGTGTGTGTGTGTGTGTGTGTGTACGCGCACACTCTCACGCTATGCTGTCATCTAGCCCTTTACAACGGCACAGTTTCTCTTGTATATATATTTCCATAGTAACAAGGTTCTAGTTGACATAAAAGTATGCTGTTGCTGTAGTAACAGGAAAACTGATTTAGCTTAACTGACTCGTGTGTGTGTGTGTGTGTGTGTTAGAGAGAGAGAGAGCTTCAGATGGGCACTGAGGTGTTGAGTGGGGGAGAAAGGGTGTATATAATTATCTTGTGTTAAACACTCATGCTTGTGTGTGTTTGTGTGTGTGTGTGTGTGTGTGTGTGTGTGTGGGGGGGGGGCGTTAGACACATCATGATCATATTCAGAGACCTACGATGAGATCACACAACCATTATCAATGTACAGGTGACCCCCGACCTACGACTCCATCGACCTACGGCGTCCCGGACCTACGAACGTATCATATTTAATAAAAATATGACATTACTGTATTAAAAAAAAAAAAAAAAAAAAAAAATTATTTTTTTTGTGCTTAAATGTTCTTAATTTCATGTGTACATCACTTTGTTGCAGCTGTGGTTGTTTTAAAGGCTTTATAAATAATAATTATGATAAAAATGATCATTTCTGATCATTTTTGTCATGAATGCGCAATAATTACGCAACTTCCGGTCATAACAGGAAGAAGGTCGGTCATAACAGGAAGAAGGTCTCCAGTCACCGGAGGCCAGCCATCTTAGGTCATAGTTACGGCTGCAGGCAGCCAGGTTTGGAAGACTGGTGACCAGGATGGCTTCATATGGATTAATTACGAGCTGGAAACGTCTCTGTGAACTTTGTGGATGTCTCAGGCAGCTGCAGATTTATCGCCGATGGTGCCAGGCCGCCGCGAGAACACCTCCGGCCTGGCTAGCTCCAGAAGCTAACACCGGACGCCATCTTAGGTCATAGTTACGGCTGCAGGCAGCCAGGTTTGGAAGACTGGTGACCAGGATGGCTTCATATGGATTAATTACGAGCTGGAAACGTCTCTGTGAACTTTGTGGATGTCTCAGGCAGCTGCAGATTTATCGCCGATGGTGCCAGGCCGCCGCGAGAACACCTCCGGCCTGGCTAGCTCCAGAAGCTAACAAGGGAGCTAACACGGGACGCAGCAGCGGCTTTGACCACCTCCAAGTAAGAAATTATATTTTTATTTAATTTATATTTTTATTACTGTACTGTATTAATTAATTACACTGTGTTAGGTGTGTTAGGATAGGCGAAGTACGTACTGTACAGTACTTGGTACCACAAAAAAAAAAAAAAAATACAGGACATCCCCGAGTGACGAGGGTACGGAAGGTCTGACCTGCGAACAGATCGACCTGCGAACCGTTCTTAGGTCCCAAACTCGTTCGTAAATCGGGGGTTCCCTGTATTTTGATTATCTGTGACTATCAGTTTTGTGAATAAACAGGAGGCTGCTGGTACGTTACAAATTGTAATTATCCCATACTGGATAATCCAATACCCATACTAAACATTGTAACTTACAATGTTTAGTATGGGTATTGGATTATCCAGTATGGGATTGGAGGATTGGGCTGTTCAGTTCCTATACAAGTGGTGCGAGAGTTTGGTTCACATTGGTGGCAGTAAAGGGCCAGGCAGAGCTGTGCGTTTTGACGAGCGCCGCGCCACGCTGTGTGAGCGCCGTGGCACAAGCCTTTGAACGCGGGCGTGAACACGCCAAGCTCAAATTTTACGACCGCTTACGCGCGCGTGTTGTCTCACAATAAATTGCCCGGTGGCGGACTGTTTTGTATGAGACACAAATGTATTAAATATCCCTTCTTCATCGCTGAACTTGGCTTTTCTTTTGTTTTTTTGCCAAAAGTCAAGTGATCGCTTGAAGCGGTCACCATTCACTTCCTCCTCCGATGAGGAGGAATGAATGAACTTGTCACGAGTGAACTAAAGTCATGTCCAACGTGGATGCGCAGGTTCTAAACATTTCCGGGTGTGCTGGTCTGCTGTGTGGGCAAGGACCAGCGCTCCCTGTTTTAATTTTTAGGACTTTTTATTAACATATAAACACAGAACAAAGCTACGTAGCCCTCTGCCTTTCCCGACCTGTCAATCAAATCAGTAGGCGTGTCAGCAAATGACCAACCAGCGACCTCAATTTGTCCCGTAGGTAAACGCTCCGCCCTGCTTCTACTCAAATGACATCAAATATTTGGAGTGAAAACGTTGCTGCTTCACGCTGAGCTCTGCTGTGAACTGCACACGCGCGTGGCGTGGCGCTCGTACAAACGCACAGCTCTGCAAGAGCCTTAAGTTGGACTGGTGGCATGGACTGGTGGCATTGGACTGGTGGCAGTAAGTTGGACTGGTGGCAGTAAGTTGGACTGGTGGCAGTAAGTTGGACTGGTGGCAGTAAGTTGGACTGGTGGCAGTAAGTTGGACTGGTGGCAGTAAGTTGGACTGGTGGCAGTAAGTTGGACTGGTAGCAGTAAGTTGGACTCCTTCAGGGTGGGAGCTAGACTACACCAGACGATTGTGTTCATAGCTTTCATGAACACAATTTCTTGGTGCAGCCAGGGTGCGGAGGAAGTCCGGTTCAGTGGCCTCATGATTCCATCTCTGCTCTTTGTAGATGATGTCAGAATCAGAATCAGAATAAACTTTATTAGCATTGCACCGAGGTACAGCAAGAAGATGTATGTACAGTCGTCCGAAAGATGGGTGGAGTGCACAAAGCTGCTACTATGAAAGCGCGGCCATCTTACTCTTATTCAGAATAATATTTTGCTTAGATGACAAGAGGGAAGAAAACATGAGGAGAGACGGTATAAAAAAAATCTCTCACACCATGTCAGAGTCAGAGAGTCAGAGATTCTTTATTGTCATTTGCACCGCATGTGGTACATGTGATGGAACGAGATTATGTACACAGGGTCCCAGTTACATCCAACAATAAAATGTAAAAGAAAAACAGTAATAATATCTAAGATATCAACTACTTTGTAAGAAAAACATCAACTAAAAATATACTACCGTAAGCGCTAGTAGCATAAAAACATTACTTCGAACAGCAGCACGAACATGAGTCTGTGTGAGCAGATGAGCACGAATGAACACATCAACATGAAACAGATCAGCAGCAACATGAAACAGATCAGCAGCAACATGTAACAGATCAGCAGTCCTAGACAGGACACGATTTGAGGCATAAAAAAAAACTACCACAGCAAAGCAACACAAATCGACGTGATACATGTACATATAAGCATATAAGCTGGTGAAAACATTGAATTTTAAGGGAAGGTTGTAGCGTAGTCTAGATAAGAGATGTAGCGTAGTCTAGATTAGGGCTGAACGATTTTGGAAAATAATCTAATTGCGATTTTTTTTCTATAAATTGCAATTGCGATTTAAAACGCGATTATTTTTTTAATATCTTCTCAAGTATTTTTCAACAAACAGAAGCAATAAATCTATCTGTTTTATAATAAACAATGTCAGATTTATTTAAAGCAGAGATTACAATAAAGCAAACAAATCTATGCCTTTTCTTTTCACCATTTCTATTTTTTCTTGTTTCATAAACATAATAGTAAATATGTTAAGTGAACTTCCTAACTACTGTCTGAACTTCACATGACAGTTAATAAATATAAAAAATTAGATATAAAAAAATTAAACTTACTGCTTTCCAGCCAGTAACAAAATAAAAAATAAAGTGCAAAAAACATAAAGAGAATCTGCTTTAACCAACTTGTTATTTTCTGGGAATTCAAACTCAGTGAACACAAAATAAACTAGTATCTGTTCTTATTAAATCTTTTAGATGTAAAAAAAAAAAAAACTCACGCACAGCGTCTTGTTTTTTTTATAGCCATCAACGGGCGTACCTCTTTGGTACCAAACTTTCAGATGTATCAGCTTCTGCCGAGCCTAACGTCATTGTGCAACTGGTTAAAGTGCAGTGTTGACTTCTCTCGCTCTCTGCTCTGGTTTGCTCCACTCAAGCCCGAGATACACTCGAGCGTCCTCACGATACGCCTATACGCAGCGTACGTACGCTGTGGCAAAAGCGTAGCCCCGCGTAGCCCCTCAGGGCACGTACGCGCAAAAGTTTTTTTTTACTACGCATACGCGATGCGCGGTGTCTGAACATAAACTTCCCCGGCGCCGGACTGTTTTGTATGTTACACAAATTAAATAAATTCCCCTTCTTTATCGCTGATCGGGCCTTTTCTTTTGTTTTTTTGCCTAAAGTCAAGTAACCGCTTCTTCCTCCGTTCACTCGATGATTGAAATGAATGAATTCAGGTCCTACCTGGGTGCGGCGATGTTTTAAATATCCCTGGTGGGCTGTGTGCTGCAGGAAAAGCACTCCCTGTTATTATTTTTATTTCTGAGAGAACTTTTTACAACATATATAGTAGAAACACCGCATAAACACCGCCGCGGTCTTCAAGGCGCTACATGAGCTGGCTGTCAATCATTTCAGTAGGCGTGTCAGCAAGTAACCAATCAGCGAGCTCAGTTGAGTCCCCTCCAGGGTTGCCAGATAAACATGAATTTTATTTTATTTTTTTTTTTTACCCCTTTTCAGTGCAAATGTTCACTAAACTCAACACACTATTAATCTTATCAGACCCTCACGCAGCAAATATGACAGTTTGGGTAAAAAAAATAAAAAATAAGCAACAGTACTAGATGATTCATTAATTCTTATCTGGCAACCCTGGTCCCCTCCGTGTGCAGCTGCTCATATTACAACAAGGAGAACGCGAGCGTTTGAAAGCTGAAGTATAGCAGCAAAAACATACGCTCAAAATACGCGCGTATACGGAGGACGCTTCAGTGTATCTCGGGCTTCACTCACAAGTCACTTAACCAGGTCATGTGACCAATCAAATTGCAGCCTTCGCGATTACAAAATCTTGTTTTATCATATTGCGATTTTATTGCAAATGCAATTAATTGTTCAGCCCTAGTCTAGATAAGTGATGTAGCGTAGTCTAGATAAGATATGTTTGTTATCATCATCTAGGTTGAGATTCCGTCACATGTCCACGGTCTTGGGGAAGGGAGGGGTGAGGAGACAGACAAAGCATCTTTGTTTTTTCAAAACATGCCAGGAGGAGTTGAGATAAGTTCGCCATCAAGGTCCCATTTTGGATCAGGCAGAACTCGTGAATAGCTGTTGCTGCCTTTTAAAGTCTCGCTGGTAAAAATTACAAGATGGAAACTTCAACAAGCTGAAATTATTCCTTACGCCAAAGCCAAAGTCAAGCTTACAGCTTCTCCAAGATATTCCCATCTTCATGTGTGCTGCTAGAGCCCACAGTCCTGATGTACAGCCTGCTCCATCCAGCTCTCTGACGCAGCTCATCATTCAGTCTGAGTGCTGCCGAGCTTCGACAAATCCACAGAGAAAAAAATGTGGTCCTGTTGTCGTCATTGTGCCGTGATCTTCAGCTCTCACTGGAGTGGTTTGCAGCCGAATGTGAAGTGACTGGGATGAGAATCAGCACCTCCAAATCTGAGACCAAGGTCCTCAGTCGGAAAAAGTGTGGATTGCTCTCTTCAGGTCGAGGGTGAGGTTCAGCCTCAAGTGGAGGAGTTCAAGTATCTTGGGGTTTTGTTCACGAGTGAGGGAAGAATGGAGCGTGAGATCGACAGATGGATTGGTGCGGCGTCTGCAGTATTGAAGACTCTGTGCCTGACGGTTTGGTGAAGAGGGAGCTGAGCTATAAGGATGTAGCTCTCTGTTTACCGGTCAGTCTGCGGTCCTATCCTCACCTTTGGTCATGGACTGAAAAAATTTGATCATGGATACAGGTGGTTGAAATGAGTTTCCTTTGAATGGTAACTAGACTCTCCCTCAGAGATAGGGTGAAAAGTTCAGTTGTCCGGGAGAAAACTTGGAGTAGAACCACTGATCTTGAACTTTGAGAGGAACCTGTGTCTCTCAGTTGGCCTGGGAACGCCTTGGAGTCCTCCCAGATGAGCTGGAAGAGGTGGATGTGGAAAGAGATGTCTGGGCCTCCCAGCTCAATCTGCTGCCCCTGCAACCTGACTTCAGAACAAGTAGAAGATGATGCATGGATGGATACTTTTTCAAATTATGTTCTATCAAGTACTTACCAATAGTTAGCACCGTGTCGCCCACTCATCAGTCATGGCTCACAGAGTGTGGAGAAAGAAGGAAACATTTTCATCCACAATAGACAAAGAGTTGGTAAAGAAGGGCCCTTTGTATTGTTTTTCAGCCTTATTAAACAGCTCTTTCTCAAAAACAACATACCTGCACAAAAGCACGCTAGATTTGGTAATGCAGCAATATTTTGCACCGGATTAGATCATCTTTTTTTATTAGGCCTGAAAATAAAACAAATACCCAAGACCCTTGTTTGGCTACTCATTAATCTAAATCGCATGAAGACTTTTGCCTTTTTCTCCTCACTCTGCCTCTATGACTGATGAGTGGATGACAACTTCACTTCTTTAGTGTCATTCGCATCCGTCATGTGGTGGAACGTAATCGTGTACACAGGGTCCCAGTTACATCCAACAAACGTATAAATTATTAAAAGAAAAACAGCAATAAGATCTAAGATATGAACTAAGATATACAGTACTCTCCTCCATTGGCTTCCTGTCACCTACAGAATTCAGTACAAAACTGCTCTCATTACACACCAATGCTTACACGGAACTTCACCAGATTATCTAAAGGACATTCTTGCACCATATTCATCCACCCGGTCTCTACGATCACAGAACAGTAATCTCCTTCACATTCCACGAACCAAATTAAGGACCATGGGAGACCGGGCATTCTGTGTGGCTGCCCCCCGCCTATGGAACTCCCTCCCTGACTACCTGAGAGCTCCACAGTCACTGGTTGACTTTAAACAAGGCTTAAAGACCTTTCTTTTTAAGCAAGCCTATTCTGCCTCCACATGATTTACCTTTGATCTTAGTTGATTTTATCGTTGATTTTACTTGATTTTATCACTTGTTTTTATTTGATCTTGGATTTTGTTGCACTTTGTAGCACTTTGAGATTTTTGTTAAAGCTGCAGTATGTAGCTTTTTTTATGAACATATTTCTTCACTCTGTCACTACCTCCTGACAGACTGATGTTAGCCAGGTAATCTCTGAAAAAAAATTAAAAAAAATATTGTCCCCTTGCTTCTCCAGGTGGTAAATAAGCATTTCTAAAAAGAAAAGGTGACCCGCCATTTTCCAGCCAATAAAAACAGAGTTTGTAACCAGCCAATAAAAACAGAGCTTGAATTTGAATCAGCCAATAAAAACAGAGCTTGAATTTGAAATTCAACAGACCACAAGGGGGCAGAGCCACATATGGCTCTGAGGGGGAGGGATCAGAATGCTTTGCCTGTTGAAAATATTTCTAACTGCTGCAGTTCTACAGAAACTGCATACTGAACCTTTAATGAAAAGTGCGTTATAAATTAAATTCATTATTATTATTATTATTACTCTAAGATAAGAATATGCTAAACACAGAAACACAGAAAAACAGCAGCACAAACATGAGTCTGTGAGCAGCTGAGGACGAACGAACAGCAGCATGAGATCAGCAGCATGAGATCAGCAGCATGAGATCAGCAGCATGAGATCAGCAGCACATATCAACGATCAAGTGGCATTACAGTGATTTTTTTTTCCCACATTGATAATCCAGATTAGGGATTCATGAGTCTAACAGCTTCAGGGTAGAAGCTGTTCGTCAGCTTCAGACCAGACTACTGTAATCCCTTTAAAACGGCTGCACAAAACAAAAGTTTAATAAATTAAAAAAAGTTGATTTTAGATTGATTCTCAATCGTCCATGTCCGGTGATGTGAGCCATCTAAAAACAGATTATAACCCCCACCCCTTATGTTTGTGCGTGTGCACGTGTGTATGAAGCAGCCTTGTGTAAAGGTGAATTTGGCAAGGACAGCTCATCTTGTCTTCCTGTCGTTGCGTACTGTTTAAGACGGCACGCTCATTAACCCCTCAAACCCACTCCCTCTCTATCTGCATGCAGTTTTCCCAAACACACACACACATATAGGGCATGTCTGACACACAAACAAACGCGTGCACACACTCTGTACGCATGAATGCCTAAAGGACTCACACACCGAATGTGAGCGCCGTGTTGGTGTGGAAATGAGGGCACATCTCTGCAGACTCTTACTCTACCTGCCAAGAGCCGCGCTTTATCTAAAGCTGCAATTACAGAATCTCTGTAATTTCACTCAGACTGTGCCATTCAAAGTCTTTCCCTGAGAAGATCTGCATGTGAATACGTCTTTTTTTCCCTCCCTCCGTTTGCTCTTTCTTCTACCTGTTTATGTTGTTTGAACTGAGCGTGCAATCACAGGGTGTAAGATACGTTCCTTTATGCTGCATTATGGTTTACTCTCTGCTCGCTGTGCAAAAAAGCAAGAGCTGCTGGAGGGAAGGTCAAGTTATAGTTACAAAGAGATAAAAACAGATTAAAGGCCTAGCTTTTCGTGAAGGAAGGCTTGTCTGCCTTTTATCCCAGAGTTTTTTTAAGACTAAGACCATTTTACGTTGAGAAATGACACTGGAGGTGTTTAGGTGAAACCTTGAAAAGAATCATGTGGGAGATCTCATGCAATACGGCACGGTGTGTTAGTGATGGGTTATGTGTGGTGAATGACTCTCGGCTACTACCTCATCAAACTTTAGCTCAGTATTTGGACCGAGTGGGAGCTTCTTCAATACGATTGACTCTAAGATATCACAAGTTGCAGATATCCACCCTGAGTGTTTCATTAAAATCCATCCGTTCATGCAATATTTGACTAACAAACAGGGTTGACTTTAATAGACATAAATAAAATTACTGTGCAATGAGTAGAGTATTTGTCGTGCAGCTACAACTACACCGAAGTTCAGCACAATCTGTAAAAACTGATTTAATTAATACCATTTTTGTGTTTTCTATGGTCATTTCATTTGGCAGTGGCAGCCATCTGGAATTGGATTGCCTCAATTTGTTAATTTTTATAGATGTGCCTTAAATGATTATGTCCTAAATATTTTTATTAAAATCTCTGTAGTGGTTCATAAAATATGTTGCTAAAAGGTAGACAGTGTTAACTCCAAGTACGTATTTGAACACATTTAAACCCAAGATCTTACACGATCTGGTATGCATTTGAAAGAAGAGGAATGAAAGTCAGCCGTAGTAAGACAGAGTACATGTGTGTGAATGAGAGGGAGGCCAGTGGAACAGTGAGGCTACAAGGAGCAGAGGTCACAAAGGTGCAGGACTTCAAGTACTTGGGGTCCACTGTCCAGGAAAATGGGGAATGTGGTAAAGAGGTGAAGAAGAGAGTCCAGGCAGGATGGAGTGGATGGAGAAAAGTTTCAGGAGTGATTTGTGACAAAAAGGTGTCAGCAAAGGTCAAAGGAAAAGTTTACAAGACAGTGGTGAGACCAGCTATGTTGTATGGTCTGGAGACAGAGACATGGACAAAAAGACAGGAGAAAGAACTGGAAGTAGCAGAAATGAAGATGCTGAGGTTCTTCTTAGGAGTAACAAGGATGGATAAGATTAGGAATGAGATCATCAGAGGTACAGCACATGTTGAACAACTGGGAGATCTGACTGAGATGGTTTGGACATGTCCAGAGCAGGGACAGTGGGTATATTGGTAGAAGAATGTTAGAAATGCAGCTGCCAGGAAAAAGACAAAGAGGAGATATATGGATGCAGTTAGAGAGGACATGGAGGTAGTTGGAGTGAGGTCAGAGTGAGATGGAGGAGGATGACTCACTGTGGAGACCCCTTAAGAGGGAAGAGCCAAAAAAACCAAGACGTTTCATTAGATATTTTGCTAACAGAGAGCCACACAAACCCCCCATACACAGTCAGGAGCTAAAACATTTCTGTCCACCCTCGCCTTTCGATAAAGATGGAGAAGCAGAGAAACTTGTCTCCACTGTGAACAAATGACTCCTTCAGTTTACAGAGGTAACATGCCAGTGGCCTATCTGTTCCAGTGGCTGTATTTCTGGGTCATATCCAGGCAGATGACAAGATGAGGACTCGTTCAGAATAAGCTAGCAGCTCTGCCTGTATAAAAAAAATGTCTGCTTCGTTTTTGTTGTTGTTGTAAGTCGGAGCTCAAAGTTGAGAGGGTGAGCGTGAGAGAGTCCCACAGTTGCCATGGCTTTGTTTACAAACAGGATTTTTCTCTGCGCTGAATGAAGTCTTAATGACAAGTGTTGTTGCCCTCGGTCTTGTGGATCAGTGCAGAAGATCAATGTTGCAACTGTGCGACACACACAAACAGACACACACATACAGACTCGGAGTCAGCGATATATCACTCAAAGCCTCTTATGAAATCTCTGCAGAGGGAACAGGCAGTTTTGTAATTCGACACTGACTATGAAGTCTGCGTGTTGCACTTTCCGTGTGTCACCCCGAACTTAAACTCACCCTGCAAGACGCAACCTCTTTTCTCTTTACAGTTTAACACAGTTTATAATCGTGGTGACTTCTGCTCCTCTCCTTGCGTTCATTTTCGCTCCACGTATTTTGAGTAACTCTGTTTTAAACACAACCTAGCCTCTGACTTGCTTTTTTGTTTTTGACCACAAACAGCTGGCTTCCGCTGTTGTACAGAGAATGGAGATTGTCCAGTCTTCCACCCCCTGACCCCACTACCAGCCCCCACTCAAGAAAAAAAAAATCCTAAAGTCAGGGGTTGATGGGTTGACAGTTGGGTTGATGACCAGTGGAAAATGGACATTTTTAGACGATCATCAATTCCTACTGTCCAAATGCCAAAAGTCCCAGAGATATCAGGGAGCAGTGCCAGGTTTTTGGTGAGTGATGATGATGTATGGCCTTTGGTGTACTGGTAACATACAAACACATACAGATGTTTAATAATAAAAATAAAAAAAGTCAATTTTTTACATATATTGGGCTGAATTTGGTGCCGTGGTAGCTGGCGGTCATTGCTAACACATTTTCTGACTGCAGACTACCTGTACATGAGATCTTGGATTAAAACTTTGGTGTTGTAGTTAGGCCTGTCGCGATAAACAAGAAATCAATTAATCGCATGATGGATGAAAATTATCAACCTCATTTTCCTTTACTGGCTTTATCGTTTCTTCGTGTCTCTCTCTTTCTATTGAAGACACGGCTCAACTCCGGTGCTCTTCACTGACCCCTCCCTTTCTTTCTTAAATCTGTTTTAACTGTCAAATTGTGTTTTTGGATCATTAAAAGCAGTTAAGCTGAGGAGCTAAGCTACGAGCTAAGCTAACAGGCCGACCTCGGGAATAAACCTCCATCTTGTCGAGCGCCAAAATTCATGGTTGAAACCCGTGCCTTCGTGTAAAAACTAGTTTTTTTTTCTGCAAAAAGAAGCTGAGAGCTTGCTTACCGGTACTGATATATATATATTTTTAATCTTTGTGTGAAAAATGTTATGCTAAAGAGCTTAAATCACTGAGCACCCACCACTGCCATCAGGAAAACAATGCTGTGTACAGCCATTTTAAAACTATAAGCATATACCGGTACAGTGATTTTTGTACCAGTGTATGTGTTGAACTTTCAAAAGAGGCGAGCAAAATAAACGAGTGGAGCTTTAAAGACCGTGTAAAGTCAAATTAAATTTGTGTTTTGAGTTTGTCACACGGCATAAATATGTGTTATTAATCACCCATATAAATCTGACTGATTAAAAACATTGTTTACCTTATAAAATTAAGTCTCAAAAATCATGAAAAAACATGATTTTGCCTTGGTCTCAAACGCTGGGGGCGTGTCAGCGCGTGGGCGTGGTTTCAGCGCAGTACTGCGCCGTGTCCTGCCCCCTGAGCTGACTGTGTGTGGAGAGGCAGACAGGAGCAGCAGTAAACCTGCTCTGTTTTTATCTGAGTTCTGGCTGGCTGTAACACCAGCTCATTTTTCCAAGAGTTACGCTGTTTTTAGTGCACTAACAACTCTGGTTTTGTTTTTAAAGTTGAGGACACATAACTCCGCTGTTATGTGTTTAATAATAAGCGCTATTTTAGAAGATGAGCAGCGGACTCGCTGCACCCGGTCCGACCTGGTCGGCGGAGTCACGGCATTTCACGGCGCGCGTGGCAGGATTTCAGCTCCACGCAGATCGCTCTCACACACACACAC
>JBBPBX010004807.1:8157-26969 GCA_038048925.1 Garcialebias charrua
GTTTCGGCTTCTTCAGACACTTTGGCTCAGCTACTGAGGTTCTGCTTCGGCTTCATCAAACATTCTGGCTCAGTTGCTGAGGTTCTGCTTCGGCTTCTTTACACACTCTGGTTCAGCTACTGAGGTTCTGCTTCGGCTTCATCAAACATTCTGGCTCAGTTGCTGAGGTTCTGCTTCGGCTTCTTTACACACTCTGGTTCAGCTGTTGAGGTTCTGCTTCAGCTTCATCAGACACTCTGGCTCATCTGCTAAGGTTCTGTTTCGGCTTCTTCAGACACTTTGGCTCAGCTACTGAGGTTCTGCTTCGGCTTCATCAGACAGTCTGGATCAGCTGCTGAGGTTCAGTTTCGGCTTTATCAGACACTTTGGCTCAGCTACTGAGGTTCTGCTTCGGCTTCATCAAACATTCTGGCTCAGCTGCTAAGGTTCTGTTTCGGCTTCTTCACACAATCTGGCTCAGCTACTGAGGTTCTGTTTCGGCTTCTTCAGACACTTTGGCTCAGCTACTGAGGTTCTGCTTCGGCTTCATCAAACATTCTGGCTCAGCTGCTAAGGTTCTGCTTCGGCTTCTTCACACAATCTGGTTCAGCTACTGAGGTTCTGCTTTGGCTTTTTCAGAAGCTCTGGCTGAGCTACTAAGGTTCTGCTTAAGCATCATCAGACACTCTACCTCAGCTGCTGAGGTTTTGCTTCGGCTTCATCAGACACTCTGCCTCAGTTGCTGAGGTTCTTTTTCGGCTTCATCAGACACTCTGGCTCAGTTGCTGAGGTTCTGCTTAAGCATCATCAGACACTCTGGCTTAGCTGCTAAGGTTCTGCTTAAGATTCATCAGACACATTAGCTCTGCTGCTGAGGTTCTGCTTCGGCTTCATCAGACACTCTGGCTCATCTGCTGAGGTTCTGCTTAAGCATCATCAGACACTCTGGCTTAGCTGCTGAGGTTCAGCTTCAGCATCATCAGACACTCTGGCTTAGCTGCTGAGGTTTTGCTTCGGCTTCATCACACACTCTTGCTCAGCTGCTGAGGTTATTTTTCGCTTCTTCAGACGTTCTGGCTCAGCTGCTGAGGTTCTGCTTCAGCTTTTTCAGACGCTCTGGCTCAGCTGCTGAGGTTCTGTTACGGCTTCTTCAGACGCTCTGGCTCAGCTGCTAAGGTTCTGCTTCGGCTTCTTCAGAGGCTCTGACTCAGCTGCTAAGGTTCTGCTTTGGCTTCATCAGACACTCTGGCTAAGCTGCTGAGGTTCTTCTTCGGCTTCATCAGACGCTCTGGTTTAGCTACTGAGGTTCTGCTTCGGCTTTATCAGACACTTTAGCTCAGCTGCTGAAGTTCTGCTTCGGCTTCATCAAACACTTTAGGTCAGCTGCTAAGGTTCTTTTTCTGCTTCATCAGTCACTTTGGCACAGCTGCTGATGTTCTTCTTCGGCTTCATCAGACACTTTAGCTCAGCTGCTGAAGTTCTGCTTCGGCTTCATCAAACACTTTAGCTCAGCTGCTGAGGTTCTGCTTTGGATTCTTCAGACGCTCTTGCTTAGCTGCTGAGGTTCTGCTTAAGCATCTTCAGACACTCTGGCTTAGCTGCTGAGGTTCTGCTTCAGCATCATCAGACTCTCTGGTTCAGCTGCTGAGGTTTTGCTTCGGCTTCATCACACACTCTTGCTCAGCTGCTAAGGTTATTTTTCAGCTTCTTCAGATGCTCTGGCTCAGCTGCTGAGGTTCTGCTTAAGCATCATCAGACACTCTGGCTTAGCTGCTGAGGTTCTGCTTCAGCATCATCAGACACTTTGGCTCAGCTGCTGAGGTTTTGCTTCGGCTTCATCACACACTCTTGCTCAGCTGCTGAGGTTATTTTTCAGCTTCTTCAGACACTCTGGCTCAGCTGCTGAGGTTCTGCTTCGGCTTCTTCAGACGCTCTGGCTCAGCTGCTGAGGTTCTGCTTCGGTTTCTTCAGACGCTCTGGCTCAGCTGCTGAGGTTCTGCTTCGGCTTCTTCAGAGGCTCTGGCTCAGCTGCTAAGGTTCTGCTTCGGCTTTTTCACACACTCTGGCTCAGCTGCTGAGGTTCTTCTTCGGCTTTATCAGATGCTCTGGCTCAGCTACTGAGGTTCTTCTTCGGCTTCATCAGACACTCTGGCTCAGCTGCTGAGGTTCTGCTTCGGCTTCATCGGACACTCTGGCTCAGCTGCTGATGTTCTTTTTCGGCTTCATCAGACACTTTAGCTCAGCTGCTGAAGTTGTGCTTCGGCTTCATCAAACACTTTAGCTCAGTTGCTGAGGTTCTGCTTCTGCTTCATCAGACACTTTAGCTCAGCTGCTGAGGTTTTGCTTCGGCTTCATCAGACACCCTGGCTTAGCTGCTGAGGTTCTACTTCGGCTTCATCAGACACTCTGGATCAGCTGCTGAGGTTCTGCTTCAGCTTCATCAGACACTTTAGTTCAGCTGTTGAGGTTCTGCTTCGGCTTCATCAGACATTTTGGCTCAGCTGCTGAGGTTCTGCTTCGGCTTCATCAGACACTAGCTCAGATGCTGAGGTTCTGCTTCGGCTTCATCAGACACCCTGGCTCAGCTGCTGAGGTTCTACTTCGGCTTCATCAGACACTCTGGCTCAGCTGCTGAGGTTCTGCTTCAGCTTCATCAGACACTTTAGTTCAGCTGCTGAGGTTCTGCTTCGGCTTCATCAGACACCCTGGCTCAGCTGCTAAGGTTCTGCTTCAGCTTCATCAGACACTTTGGCTCAGCTGCTGAGGTTCTGCTTCAGCTTCATCAGACACTTTAGCTCAGCTGCTAAGGTTCTGCTTCTGCTTCTTTACACACTCTGGTTCAGCTGCTGAGGTTCTGCTTCGGCTTCATCAGACACTCTGGCTCAGCTGCTGATGTTCTACTTCGGCTTCATCAGACACTCTGGATCAGCTGCTGAGGTTCTGCTTCAGCTTCATCAGACACTTTAGTTCAGCTGCTGAGGTTCTGCTTCGGCTTCATCAGACACCCTGGCTCAGCTGCTAAGGTTCTGTTTCGGCTTCTTCAGACACTTTGGCTCAGCTGTTGAGGTTCTGCTTCAGCTTCATCACACACTCTGGATCAGCTGCTGATGTTCTGCTTCGGCTTTATCAGACACTTTGGCTCAGCTGCTGAGGTTCTGCTTCGGCTTCATCAGACACTTTGGCTCAGCTGCTAAGGTTCTGCTTCAGCTTCATCAGACACTTTAGCTCAGCTGTTGAGGTTCTGTTTCGGCTTCTTCAGACACTTTGGCTCAGCTACTGAGGTTCTGCTTCGGCTTCATCAGACACTCTGGTTCAGCTGTTGAGGTTCTGCTTCAGCTTCATCAGACACTCTGGCTCAGTTGCTGAGGTTCTGCTTCGGCTTCTTTACACACTCTGGTTCAGCTGTTGAGGTTCTGCTTCAGCTTCATCAGACACTCTGGTTCAGCTGCTGAGGTTCTGCTTCAGCTTCATCAGACACTCTGGCTCATCTGCTAAGGTTCTGTTTCGGCTTCTTCAGACACTTTGGCTCAGCTGCTGAGGTTCTGCTTCGGCTTCATCAGACAGTCTGGATCAGCTGCTGAGGTTCAGTTTCGGCTTTATCAGACACTTTGGCTCAGCTACTGAGGTTCTGCTTCGGCTTCATCAAACATTCTGGCTCAGCTGCTAAGGTTCTGTTTCGGCTTCTTCACACAATCTGGCTCAGCTACTGAGGTTCTGTTTCGGCTTCTTCAGACACTTTGGCTCAGCTACTGAGGTTCTGCTTCGGCTTCATCAAACATTCTGGCTCAGCTGCTAAGGTTCTGCTTCGGCTTCTTCACACAATCTGGTTCAGCTGCTGAGGTTCTGCTTCAGCATCATCAGACACTCTACCTCAGCTGCTGAGGTTTTGCTTCGGCTTCATCAGACACTCTGCCTCAGTTGCTGAGGTTCTTTTTCGGCTTCATCAGACACTCTGGCTCAACTGCTGAGGTTCTGCTTAAGCATCATCAGACACTCTGGCTTAGCTGCTGAGGTTCAGCTTCAGCATCATCAGACACTCTGGCTTAGCTGCTGAGGTTTTGCTTCGGCTTCATCACACACTCTTGCTCAGCTGCTGAGGTTATTTTTCGCTTCTTCAGACGTTCTGGCTCAGCTGCTGAGGTTCTGCTTCAGCTTTTTCAGACGCTCTGGCTCAGCTGCTGAGGTTCTGTTACGGCTTCTTCAGACGCTCTGGCTCAGCTGCTAAGGTTCTGCTTCGGCTTCTTCAGAGGCTCTGACTCAGCTGCTAAGGTTCTGCTTTGGCTTCATCAGACACTCTGGCTAAGCTGCTGAGGTTCTTCTTCGGCTTCATCAGACGCTCTGGTTTAGCTACTGAGGTTCTGCTTCGGCTTTATCAGACACTTTAGCTCAGCTGCTGAAGTTCTGCTTCGGCTTCATCAAACACTTTAGCTCAGCTGCTAAGGTTCTTTTTCTGCTTCATCAGTCACTTTGGCACAGCTGCTGATGTTCTTCTTCGGCTTCATCAGACACTTTAGCTCAGCTGCTGAAGTTCTGCTTCGGCTTCATCAAACACTTTAGCTCAGCTGCTGAGGTTCTGCTTTGGATTCTTCAGACGCTCTTGCTTAGCTGCTGAGGTTCTGCTTAAGCATCTTCAGACACTCTGGCTTAGCTGCTGAGGTTCTGCTTCAGCATCATCAGACTCTCTGGTTCAGCTGCTGAGGTTTTGCTTCGGCTTCATCACACACTCTTGCTCAGCTGCTAAGGTTATTTTTCAGCTTCTTCAGATGCTCTGGCTCAGCTGCTGAGGTTCTGCTTAAGCATCATCAGACACTCTGGCTTAGCTGCTGAGGTTCTGCTTCAGCATCATCAGACACTTTGGCTCAGCTGCTGAGGTTTTGCTTCGGCTTCATCACACACTCTTGCTCAGCTGCTGAGGTTATTTTTCAGCTTCTTCAGACACTCTGGCTCAGCTGCTGAGGTTCTGCTTCGGCTTCTTCAGACGCTCTGGCTCAGCTGCTGAGGTTCTGCTTCGGTTTCTTCAGACGCTCTGGCTCAGCTGCTGAGGTTCTGCTTCGGCTTCTTCAGAGGCTCTGGCTCAGCTGCTAAGGTTCTGCTTCGGCTTTTTCACACACTCTGGCTCAGCTGCTGAGGTTCTTCTTCGGCTTTATCAGATGCTCTGGCTCAGCTACTGAGGTTCTGCTTCGGCTTCATCGGACACTCTGGCTCAGCTGCTGATGTTGTGCTTCGGCTTCATCAAACACTTTAGCTCAGTTGCTGAGGTTCTGCTTCTGCTTCATCAGACACTTTAGCTCAGCTGCTGAGGTTTTGCTTCGGCTTCATCAGACACCCTGGCTTAGCTGCTGAGGTTCTACTTCGGCTTCATCAGACACTCTGGATCAGCTGCTGAGGTTCTGCTTCAGCTTCATCAGACACTTTAGTTCAGCTGTTGAGGTTCTGCTTCGGCTTCATCAGACATTTTGGCTCAGCTGCTGAGGTTCTGCTTCGGCTTCATCAGACACTAGCTCAGATGCTGAGGTTCTGCTTCGGCTTCATCAGACACCCTGGCTCAGCTGCTGAGGTTCTACTTCGGCTTCATCAGACACTCTGGCTCAGCTGCTGAGGTTCTGCTTCGGCTTCATCAGACACTCTGGTTCAGCTGCTGAGGTTTTTCTTCGGCTTCATCAGACACTCTGGTTCAGCTGCTGAGGTTCTGCTTCGGCTTCATCAGACACTCTGGCTCAGCTGCTGATGTTCTGCTTCGGCTTCATCAGACACTCTGGCTCAGCTGCTGATGTTCTGCTTCGGCTTCATCAGACACTCTGGCTCAGCTGCTGATGTTCTGCTTCGGCTTCATCAGACACTCTGGCTCAGCTGCTGATGTTCTGCTTCAGCTTCATCAGACACTCTGGCTCATCTGCTGAGGTTCTGTTTTGGCTTCATCAGACACTTTGGCTCAGCTACTGAGGTTCTGCTTCGGCTTCATCAGACCGTCTGGATCAGCTGCTGATGTTCTGCTTCGGCTTCATCAGACACTTTGGCTCAGCTGCTGAGGTTCTGTTTCGGCTTCATCATACACTTTGGCTCAGCTACTGAGGTTCTATTTCGGCTTCTTCAGACACTTTGGCTCAGCTACTGAGGTTCTGCTTCGGCTTCATCAAACATTCTGGCTCAGTTGCTGAGGTTCTGCTTCGGCTTCTTTACACACTCTGGTTCAGCTGTTGAGGTTCTGCTTCAGCTTCATCAGACACTCTGGCTCATCTGCTAAGGTTCTGTTTCGGCTTCTTCAGACACTTTGGCTCAGCTACTGAGGTTCTGCTTCGGCTTCATCAGACAGTCTGGATCAGCTGCTGATGTTCTGCTTCGGCTTCATCAGACAGTCTGGATCAGCTGCTGATGTTCTGCTTCGGCTTCATCAGACACTTTGGCTCAGCTACTGAGGTTCTGCTTCAGCTTCATCAGACATTCTGGCTCAGTTGCTGAGGTTCTGCTTCGGCTTCTTTACACACTCTGGTTCAGCTGCTGAGGTTCTGCTTCGGCTTCTTCACACAATCTGGCTCAGCTGCTGAGGTTCTGCTTCAGCTTCATCAGACACTCTGGCTCAGCTGCTTAGGTTCTGCTTCGGCTTCTTCACACAATCTGGCTCATCTGCTGAGATTCTGCTTCAGCATCATCAGACACTCTGGCTTAGCTGCTGAGGTTCAGCTTAAGCATCATCAGACACTCTGGCTTAGCTGCTGAGGTTCAGCTTCAGCATCATCAGACACTCTGGCTGAGCTGCTGAGGTTCTGCTTAAGCATCATCAGACACTCTGGCTTAGCTGCTGAGGTTCAGCTTCAGCATCATCAGACACTTTGGCTCAGCTGCTGAGGTTTTGCTTCGGCTTCATCACACACTCTTGCTCAGCTGCTGAGGTTATTTTTCGGCTTCTTCAGACGCTCTGGCTCAGCTGCTAAGGTTCTGCTTCGGCTTCTTCAGACGCTCTGGCTCAGCTGCTGAGGTTCTGTTACGGCTTCTTCAGACGCTCTGGCTCAGCTGCTGAGGCTCTGCTTCGGCTTCTTCAGACGCTCTGGCTCAGCTGCTGAGGTTCTGTTACGGCTTCTTCAGACGCTCTGGCTCAGCTGCTGAGGCTCTGCTTCGGCTTCTTCAGACGCTCTGGCTCAGCTGCTGAGGTTCTGCTTCGGTTTCATCAGACGCTCTGGTTCAGCTACTGAGGTTCTGCTTCAGCTTCATCAGTAACTTTGGCTCAGCTACTGATGTTCTTCTTCGGCTTCATCAGACACTTTAGCTCAGCTGCTGAAGTTCTGCTTCGGCTTCATCGAACACTTTAGCTCAGCTGCTGAGGTTCTGCTTAAGCATAATCAGACACTCTGGCTTAGCTGCTGAGGTTCTTTTTTGGCTTTTTCAGAAGCTCTGGCTGAGCTACTAAGGTTCTGCTTAAGCATCATCAGACACTCTACCTCAGCTGCTGAGGCTCTGCTTCGGCTTCTTCAGACGGTCTGGCTCAGTTGCTGAGGTTCAGCTTCAGCATCATCAGACACTTTGGCTCAGCTGCTGAGGTTTTGCTTCGGCTTCATCACACACTCTTGCTCAGCTGCTGAGGTTATTTTTCGGCTTCTTCAGACGCTCTGGCTCAGCTGCTAAGGTTCTGCTTCGGCTTCTTCAGACGCTCTGGCTCAGCTGCTGGGGTTCTGTTACGGCTTCTTCAGACGCTCTGAATCAGCTGCTGAGGCTCTGCTTCGGCTTCTTCAGACGCTCTGGCTCAGCTGCTGAGGTTCTGTTACGGCTTCTTCAGACGCTCTGGCTCAGCTGCTGAGGTTCTGCTTTGGCTTCTTCAGACACTCTGGCTCAGTTGCTAAGGTTCTGCTTCGCTTTCATCAGACGCTCTGGTTCAGCTACTGAGGTTCTGCTTCGGCTTTATCAGATGCTCTGGCTCAGCTACTGAGGTTCTGCTTCGGCTTCATCAGACACTTTAGCTCAGCTGCTGAAGTTTTGCTTCGGCTTCATCGAACACTTTAGCTCAGCTGCTGAGGTTCTGCTTTGGATTCTTCAGACGCTCTTGCTCAGCTGCTGAGGTTCTGCTTAAGCATAATCAGACACTCTGGCTTAGCTGCTGAGGTTCTGCTTCAGTATCATCAGACACTTTGGCTCAGCTGCTGAGGTTTTGCTTCGGCTTCATCACACACCCTTGCTCAGCTGCTGAGGTTATTTTTCAGCTTCTTCAGATGCTCTGGCTCAGCTGCTGAGGTTCTGCTTCGGCTTCTTCAGACGCTCTGGCTCAGCTGCTAAGGTTCTGCATGGGCTTCATCAGACGCTCTGGCTCAGCTGCTGAGGTTCTGTTACGGCTTCTTCAGACGCTCTGGCTCAGCTGCTGGGGCTCTGCTTCGGCTTCTTCAGACGCTCTGGCTCAGCTGCTGAGGTTCTGTTACGGCTTCTTCAGACGCTCTGGCTCAGCTGCTGAGGTTCTGCTTCGGCTTCTTCAGAGGCTTTGGCTCAGCTGCTAAGGTTCTGCTTCGGCTTTATCAGATGCTCTGGCTCAGCTGCTGAGGTTCTGCTTCAGCTTCATATGACGCTCTGGCTCAGCTGCTAAGGTTCTTTTTCTGCTTCATCAGTCACTTTGGCTCAGCTGCTGATGTTCTTCTTCGGCTTCATCAGACACTTTAGCTCAGCTGCTGAAGTTCTGCTTCGGCTTCATCGAACACTTTAGCTCAGCTGCTGAGGTTCTGCTTTGGATTCTTCAGACGCTCTTGCTCAGCTGCTGAGGTTCTGCTTAAGCATAATCAGACACTCTGGCTTAGCTGCTGAGGTTCTGCTTCAGCATCATCAGACACTTTGGCTCAGCTGCTGAGGTTTTGCTTCGGCTTCATCACACACTGTTGCTCAGTTGCTGAGGTTATTTTTCAGCTTCTTCAGACGCTCTGGCTCAGCTGTTGAGGTTCTGCTTCGGCTTCTTCAGACACTCTGGCTCAGTTGCTAAGGTTCTGCATTGCTTCATCAGACACTCTGGCTGAGCTGCTGAGGTTCTGCTTCGGTTTCTTCAGACGCTCTGGCTCAGCTGCTGAGGTTCTGTTACGGCTTCTTCAGACGCTCTGGCTCAGCTGCTGAGGTTCTGCTTCGGCTTCTTCAGAGGCTCTGGCTCAGCTGCTAAGGTTCTGCTTTGGCTTCATCAGACACTCTGGCTGAGCTGCTGAGGTTCTGCTTCGGCTTTTTCACACACTCTGGCTCAGCTGCTGAGGTTCTTCTTCGGCTTTATCAGATGCTCTGGCTCATCTGCTGAGGTTCTGCTTCAGCTTCATATGACGCTCTGGCTTAGCTGCTAAGGTTCTTTTTCGGCTTCATCAGTCACTTTTGCTCATCTGCTGAGGTTCTGCTTCGGCTTCATCGGACACTCTGGCTCAGCTGCTGATGTTCTTCTTCAGCTTCATCAGACACTTTAGCTCAGCTGCTGAAGTTCTGCTTCGGCTTCATCAAACACTTTAGCTCAGCTGCTGAGGTTCTGCTTCGGCTTCATCAGACATTTTGGCTTAGCTGCTAAGGTTCTGCTTCGGCTTCATCGGACACTCTGGCTCAGCTGCTGATGTTCTGCTTCGGCTTCATCAGACACTTTAGCTCAGCTACTGAGGTTCTGCTTCGGCTTCATCAGACACTCTGGCTCATCTGCTAAGGTTCTGTTTCGGCTTCTTCAGACACTTTGGCTCAGCTACTGAGGTTCTGCTTCAGCTTCATCAGACACTTTGGCTCAGCTGCTGAGGTTCTGCTTCGGCTTCATCTGACACTCTGGCTCAGTTGCTAAGGTTCTGCTTCGGCTTCTTTACACACTCTGGTTCAGCTGCTGAGGTTCTATTTCGGCTTCATCTGACACTCTGGCTCAGTTGCTAAGGTTCTGCTTCGGCTTCTTTACACACTCTGGCTCAGCTGCTAAGGTTCTGCTTTGGCTTCTTCATACAATCTGGCTCATCTGCTGAGATTCTGTTTCGGCTTCATCATACACTTTAGCTCAGCTACTGGGGTTCTGCTTTGGCTTTTTCAGACGCTCTGGCTGAGCTACTAAGGTTCTGCTTAAGCATCATCAAACACTCTACCTCAGCTGCTGAGGTTCTGCTTCGGCTTCATCAGACACTTTGGCTCAGTTGCTGAGGTTCTTTTTCGGCTTCTTCAGACGGCCTGGCTCAGTTGCTAAGGTTCTGCTTCAGCTTCTTCACACAATCTGGCTCATCTGCTGAGATTCTGCTTCAGCATCATCAGACACTTTGGCTCAGTTGCTGAGGTTCTGCTTCGGCTTCATCAGACACTTTGGCTCAGTTGCTGAGGTTCTGCTTCGGCTTCCTCACACACTCTGGCTCAGCTGCTAAGGTTCTGCTTCAGCTTCTTCACACAATCTGGCTCAGCTGCTGAGGTTCTGCTTCAGCTTCATCAGACACTCTGGCTCATCTGCTGAGATTCTGCTTCAGCATCATCAGACACTTTGGCTCATCTGCTGAGATTCTGCTTCAGCATCATCAGACACTTTGGCTTAGTTGCTGAGGTTCTGCTTTGGCTTCTTCAGACGCTCTGGCTGAGCTACTGTGGTTCTGCTTCGGCTTCTTCAGATGCTCTGGCTCAGCAGCTGAGGTTCTGCTTCAGCTTCATCAGACACTCTGGCTGAGCTACTGAGGTTCTGCTTCGGCTTCTTCAGACGCTCTGGCTCAGCTGCTGAGGTTCTGTTACGGCTTCTTCAGACTCTCTGGCTTAGCTGCTGAGGTTCTGCTTTGGCTTCTTCAGAGGCTCTGGTTTAGCTGCTAAGGTTCTGCTTTGGCTTCATCAGACACTCTGGCTAAGCTGCTGAGGTTCTGCTTCGGCTTTTTCACACACTCTGGCTCAGCTGCTGAGGTTCTTCTTCGGCTTCATCAGACGCTCTGGTTCAGCTACTGAGGTTCTGCTTCGGCTTTATCAGATGCTCTGGCTCAGCTGCTGAGGTTCTGCTTCAGCTTCATCGGACACTCTGGCTCAGCTGCTGATGTTCTTCTTCGGCTTCATCAGACACTTTAGCTCAGTTGCTGAAGTTCTGCTTTGGCTTCATCAAACACTTCAGCTCAGCTGCTGAGGTTATTTTTCAGTTGCTTCAGACGCTCTGGCTCAGCTGCTGAGGTTCTGCTTCGGCTTCTTTAGACGCTCTGGCTCAGCTGCTAAGGTTCTTCTTCGGCTTCATTAGACACTTTAGCTCAACTGCTGAGGTTCTGCATGGGCTTCATCAGACAGTCTGGCTAAGCTGCTGAAGTTCTGCTTCGGCTTCTTCAGACGCTCTGGCTCAGCTGCTGAGGTTCTGTTACGGCTTCTTCAGACGCTCTGGCTCAGCTGCTGAGGTTCTTCTTCGGCTTCATTAGACACTTTAGCTCAACTGCTGAGTTTCTGCTTTGGCTTCATCAGACACTTTGGCTCAGCTGCTGAGGTTCTGCTTCGGCTTCATCAGACATTTTGGCTCAGCTGCTGAGGTTCTGCTTCGGCTTCATAAGACACCCTGGCTCAGCTGCTGAGGTTCTGCTTCGGCTTCATCGGACACTCTGGCTCAGCTCCTGATGTTCTGCTTCAGCTTCATCAAACACTTTGGCACAGCTGCTAAGGTTCTGCTTCAGCTTCATCAGACACTTTGGTTCAGCTGTTGAGGTTCTGCTTCGGCTTCATCAGACAATCTGGTTCAGTTGCTGATGTTCTGCTTCGGCTTCATCAGACACTTTGGCTCAGCTGCTAAGGTTCTGCTTCAGGCTTCTTCACATAATCTGGCTCAGGTGCTAAGGTTCTGCTTCGGCTTCTTTACACACTCTGGTTCAGCTGCTGAGGTTCTGCTTCAGCTTCTTCACACAATCTGGCTCAGCTGCTGAGGTTCTGCTTCAGCTTCATCAGACACTCTGGCTCAGCTGCTTAGGTTCTGCTTCAGCTTCATCAGACACTTTAGCTCAGCTGTTGAGGTTCTGCTTCGGCTTCATCAGACAGTCTGGATCAGCTGCTGATGTTCTGCTTCGGCTTCATCAGACCCCGGATCAGCTGCTGATGTTCTGCTTCGGCTTCATCAGACACTTTGGCTCAGCTGCTAAGGTTCTGCTTCAGGCTTCTTCACATAATCTGGCTCAGGTGCTAAGGTTCTGCTTCGGCTTCTTTACACACTCTGGTTCAGCTGCTGAGGTTCTGCTTCGGCTTCCTCACACACTCTGTCTCAGTTGCTAAGGTTCTGCTTCAGCTTCTTCACACAATCTGGCTCAGCTGCTTAGGTTCTGCTTTGGCTTCATCACACAATCTGGCTCATCTGCTGAAATTCTGCTTCAGCATCATCAGACACTTTGGCTCAGCTGCTGAGGTTCTGTTTCGGCTTCATCAGACACTCTGGCTCAGTTGCTAAGGTTCTGCTTCAGCTTCATCAGACACTCTGCCTCAGCTGCTGAGGTTCTGCATCGGCTTCATCAGACACTCTGGCTTAGCTGCTGAGGTTTTGTTTCGGCTTCATCCCACACTCTGGCTCAGCTGCTGAGGTTCTGCTTCGGCTTCATCAGACACTCTGGCTCATCTGTTGAGGTTCTGGTTCGGCTTCATCACAAGCTCTGGCTTAGCTACTGAGGTTCTGCTTCGGCTTCATCAGATGCTCTTGCTCAGCTGCTGAGGTTCTGCTTCAGCTTCATCAGACACTCTGGCTCAGTTGCTGAGGTTTTCTTCAGCTTTATCAGACGCTCTGGCTCAACTGTTGAGGTTTTGCTTCGGCTTCATCACACTCTCCGGCTCAGTTGCTAAGGTTCTTTTTCGGCTTCATCAGCCACTCTGGCTCAACTGCTGAGGTTCTTTTTTGGCTTCATCAGATGCTCTGGCTCAACTGCTGAGATTCTTTTTTGGCTTCATCAGACGCTCTGGCTCAAATGCTGAGGTTCTGCTTTGGCTTCATCACATGCTCTGGCTCAGTTGCTAAGGTTCTGCTTCGGCTTCATCACACACTGTGGTTCAGCTGCTGAGTTTCTCAAATTCAAGATCTTTTTTATTGAATTTTTTCCTTTTTTTTCAAACAACAACAACAACAACAACAACGAAAAAAAAAGTCAATTTCAGTTGTAACATGTACATTATAATCCGCACCAAAGGGAGAAAAATTGAAAATAAAAAAATAATAATAACATAGAAAATAATCCCTACCCAATCATTGCCAAAAGAAAAGGGAAAGAAATAAGTAGAAGGTAAAATAGCCAAGAGACTGCATTAACCCGAATGAGTTGTGTTGTCAGAGAGACTGGAACAGATTCAGGAAAGGTCCCCAAACATTCTCAAATTTACCCGCTTTCTGTTGGAGTGTGAATCTGATTTTCTCCAGCTTTAAACAGGACATGATGTCAGCCAACCACTGAGCGTGAGTGGGTGGAGACGGTTCTTTCCACCTAAGCAAAATAGCTCGTCTGGCCAGGAGAGAGGTGAACGATATTACATGTTGTTGGTTTTTATTTAGGTTTGTCATGCCCTCTACAAGACCAAACAGAGCAATCAGTGGGTCAGGGTTCAGGCGTGTATCTAGTACATGTGATAAAGTCTGAAAGATTTCCCGCCAATATTTGTTCAGAGATGGGCAAAACCAAAACATATGGGAGAGAGAGGCTTCAGCATGTTTGCATCTCACACAGTATGGGCTGACATCAGGATACATAGAGGACAATTTCAGTTTAGAGATGTGAGCTCTGTGCACCACTTTAAATTGTATTAGACAATGTCTAGCACAGAGAGAACTGGAGCTCACCAGTTTGAGTATGGAGGTCCAAGAGTCCTCTGAAATAGAGGAGCCGAGATCCTCTTCCCAAGCAGCTTTGATTTTATCTGAGGAAGCACGCTTCAAATCCAATAGTTTACTGTAAATGAATGAAATGGACTGTTTTTTATTTGGGTCTAGAGAAAGAATAGTGTCAACAATACTGCTATCAGTTGAAATGGAGAGGCTGGACAAATGAAGAGTAATAAAGTGCCGTATTTGGAGATACCTAAAAAAATTGGACTGGGGAAGACTAAATTTTTCACATAGTTGTTGAAATGAAGCTAAAGTGTTATTGAGAAACAAGTCATTGAAGCGTACTATACCCCTTCTTTGCAATTCTTTAAAAACAGAGTCCTGAGATGAGGGTTTGAAAAGTTGGTTAGACATAATTAGCGGCTAGCTCTGTGCTAGCTTCCCCCGGTTTGGCTGCCGTGATGTTGACCTACTCCGCTTCGCAGCTGCTTGGACTTAACAACTGCTCCATTCCATCTTCTGTTTCCATCATCAAACAACTGGGACTTCTGCGTAGACCTCGTTACATCCATAGAGGCTCTCGAAAGAAATCTGTTTATTCTCGCTCTGAATTGATTCCGTCCGGGAGACGTGTCGCACCTCAACTACGTCATCAGAACGCTGCGTCTGTAGTCCCTTGTAGTCCGCAGCGCACGAGGTGGCAAGGAAAACGTGGAGTGGATTTCAGTCTGCTTAAACCGGTTCAAAAAGCTCCTACACCAACTAGCATTAAAATAGAACTTTTCAATGTACAATCACTATCCAATAAATCATGTCTAATTCATGATCACATTCTGGAGAAAAACTTGGACTTCATGTGCCTCACAGAAACCTGGCATCAACCAGACGTGTTCAGTTCTCTGAATGAAGCTTGTCCATCTGGATACAGTTATCTGCAGAGAGCCCGCAGCACTGGCCGCGGTGGTGGTCTGGCTGTAATTTACCGCAGTAATTTAAAATTGTCACATCTGTCTTCTCATAATTTTTCTTCTTTTGAATGTTTGGCCTTCAACTTCAAAGCCCCACTCCTGATGAACGTTATATTGATTTATAGACCTCCCAAACCACATGTTTCATTTAACTCAGAAATACATGACCTCCTCACTTTTTTCTGCACCTCCCCTGTAAAAACTATTTTTCTTGGCGATCTAAATATCCACATGGACAATTCCTCTTCCTCTCTGGCTACAGATTTGAAGTCTCTTTTGGAATCTCTCAACCTCACCCAACATGTGGACGCCCCTACGCACAACAGGGGGCATACTCTGGATTTGGTGATTACAGACACTGTACTTAATAACTTGTCTGTATATGACCTGGGTGTCTCAGACCACAGGGTCATCTCCCTGGAAGTGCCTTCAACTTCGCCTGCTTCTAACCCAAAACGACCTATCCAGTTCCGTGACTATAAAAACATTTCCCCTGATGTTTTGTCTGCTGATCTTCACACCCTGACTGCTGTCAATCACTCATCTGCAGATGACTCTGTGGATTATTACAACCAATCTCTCCAGGAGCTTCTGGACCTACATGCTCCCCTGAAGTCAAGACTGGTGTCTTTCTCCCGTTCAGCCCCCTGGTACACTGATGAGCTGCGCAGGATGAAGGCAACTGGCCGTGCTATTGAGAGACGTGTAAAATCATCTGGTCTCTCTGTGCACAAGCAAGCGTACAAAGAACATCAGAAAGCGTACGCCTATTCGCTTAAAGAAGCACGCTCCAAATATTATTCCAACATCATCAACACCTGCCCTGGAAACTCTAAACAGCTCTTCTCCACAATAACTCATCTGCTTAATCCCATTAAACAAACTCATGAGGACTCTGTTCAAAAATGCAACCTGTTCCTCTCATCATTTAAAAACAAAGTTGACACTATCAGATCTCAGCTCCACAACCTCCCTGATCTTAGTGTACCATCTACCCGTCTGCTTTCTGGGACCCTGAGCAGCTTTGATGAAGTCGCTCAGAGTGAGGTAGAGACCATCCTCAAGAAAATGAAGCCTTCATCCTGCGCCCTGGATCCCTTCCCCTCGTCTCTCATAAAATCCAATCACTCTGCAATAAGCCCATTAATCACACAAATAATAAACAAGTCTCTACAATCTGGTCATGTTCCATTGCCTCTAAAAACTGCCATCATTAGGCCTCTTCTGAAAAAATCTAATTTGGATCCCGACATTTTTTCTAATTACCGCCCAATTTCCCACCTCCCATTTCTGTCCAAAGTGCTGGAGAAAGCAGTTGCTGCTCAGCTGCAGGACCACCTACAACAACACTCCCTGTATGAGAAATTCCAGTCTGGATTCAGAGCAGCTCACAGTACTGAGACTGCACTGCTGAGAGTAACAAATGATGTCCTCATGGCTGCTGACACTGGTTCTCCCTCCATCCTTGTCCTCCTTGACCTCACTGCAGCCTTCGACACTGTGGACCATAATATCCTCCTCCACCGTCTTCATGTGGAGGTCGGTCTCTGTGACATTGTCCTGGACTGGTTCAGATCTTTCCTCTCCGATAGGCTGGAATGTGTTAGCCTTGGCAATGCCACTTCCCAGACAGTCGGTGTCTCCTGTGGTGTCCCTCAGGGGTCAGTTCTGGGGCCCCTGCTGTTTTCCCTCTACATGCTGCCTTTAGGTCAAATTATCAATCAGTTCAACATTTCTTTTCACTGCTATGCCGACGACACACAGCTTTACATCAGGACTGGAACATCATCATCATCCCTATCTCCGTCTTCACTCACTGTTCTCTCTGCCTGCCTGGAGGAAATAAAGGCATGGATGAATCAGAATTTTCTTCAATTAAACTGCTCGAAGACTGAGGCCATATTGATTGGCACCCCTCACCAGATACAAACATCAACTTTAACAACAATCTCCTTCTCTGGTCAAGACATCCCCCTCTCCACCTCTGTTACAAATCTTGGAATAAAAATGGACTCTCATCTTACATTTGAAAATCACATTAAGCATCTGTTTAAAACCTGCTTCTTCCATCTTCGAAACATCTCCAGACTTCGCCCATCTCTGACTTTTCCTGATGCTGAGAAACTCGTCCATGCCTTTGTCTCCTCCAGGCTCGACTACTGCAACTCCCTGTTTATTGGTATCCCTGGCAAAAACCTTCAGAAACTTCAATACATTCAAAACAGTGCAGCAAGGATTCTGTTGAGAGTTCGTAAATTTGAACATATTACACCCATTCTCCATAACCTCCATTGGCTTCCTGTCACCTACAGAATTCAGTACAAAACTGCTCTCATTACCCATCAATGCTTGCACGGCACTTCACCTGACTATCTAAAGGACATTCTTGCACCATATTCATCCACCCGGTCTCTACGATCACAGAACAGTAATTTCCTTCATATTCCTCGGACCAAATTGAGGACCATGGGAGACCGAGCATTCTGTGTGGCTGCCCCCCGCCTGTGGAACTCCCTCCCTGACGACCTGAGAGCTCCACAGTCACTGGTTGACTTTAAAAGCAGCATAAAGACCTTTCTTTTTAAGCAAGCCTATTCTGCCTCCACATGATTTTATCTTTGATCTTAGCTGATATCATTATTGATTTTACTTGATTTTATCACTTGTTTTATTTTATTTATTTTTTAAGCAAGCCTAATCTGCATCCACATGATTTTATCTTTGATCTTAGTCGATATTATTATTGATTTTATTTGATTTTATCACTTGTTTTATTTTGATCTTTGCTTTATTACACTTTGTAGCACTTTGAGATTTTTATTAATGAAAAGTGCATTATAAATGGAATTCATTATTATTATTATTATTATTATTATATAAAGAGAGAGAAACTAGAGAAATCAAAATATTTACAAAATTGTGCCCAGATTTTTAGTGAGTGTTTTATAACTGGATTTATAACAGTTGTAAGTGGTGGAAGCGGGAGTGAGGATCCCAAGAAAGCCACGGAGGACCATTTCCCAGAACACTGTGACTCCATCTCTACCCAGTCAGGGCTGTCAGGCCTGTTGTAATAGAATGACCAGAATGCTAGACAGTGCAAGTTTGCTGCCCAATAATAAAAGCGGAAATTTGGAAGGGCAAGACCGCCTGCGGCCTTAGTTTTTTGGAGATGTGTCTTATTTAAGCGTGGACGTTTTCCTTGCCACAGATATGATGAAATGATGGAATCTAACTGAACAAAGAATGAACCAGGGATAAAAACAGGAATATTTTGAAAAAGATATAAAAACTTAGGTAAAGTGACCATCTTGACTGAGTTAATACGGCCTGTGAGGGAAATGGAAAGCGGTGACCATCGGGATAATGCCTGCTTTGTCTGATTCAACAGAGAGACAAAGTTTTCTTGATATAAATCTTTATACCTCCTCGTAACTGTAACACCCAGGTAAGAGAATTTTGTCTTCTCAATTTTAAGAGGCCATTTACCAAAGTCAAGAGTCTGCGCCAGGGTATTGACAGGGAAAATTACACTTTTACTCAGGTTTAATTTGTAACCAGAATTTATTCCAAATTCCTCAAGTAATGATAAAACGGAGGGCAACATGTCAGTCGGATGAGAAATGAAAAGTAAAAGGTCATCAGCATAAAGGGAGACCTTGTGCTTAGGGATGGGAATTGATAAGAAATTATCAATATCGATGCCTTTATCGATGTCATTTATCGATTCGATTCCTTATCAATTCTGTTATCAATTCTCATTTGGGTAATAAAATATAGTAAACCATTTGTGTTCATAAAGAATTTATTTATGGATTTTTTCCCATATTTTTAGACTCATTTTTCGCTCTGATTCTTCGTTTTTCATTTTTGGCGAAAATGGTGCAGTACCAGTTTCGGCCGCTTTAGAGGCGCTGTAGGCAGCAGCCAGCAGAGGACTCAGAGAGTGAAGAGGAAGAGGGACCACTTCCAGAAGTTTATACCACTCATAAACCACACCGCGGATTTTTAAATCCAGCTGATTTCACATTTGGTTCAGCTCAGGAGCCCGTCTGCTATAGTGAGGTAAGAAATATATTTTTAAGCGTTTATTTAGCTAAATTTAAAGAAACAAAGCGTCCGGTTTGACCCGCCTGGCGCCTGCATAAAAATCAGCGAAC